>BMAV01001843.1:61565-73319 GCA_019973955.1 Trichonephila inaurata madagascariensis
TCCAACACATTCAATTTTTGAAACTGTGATATCTTCTCCATACGGATTGGATGCAGTAATAGATGAGAATGTTTTGGAATCGCCATCCCCAATGTAAGATGTATATCTCACAGAACGATGACTTATTGAACGCTGAAACATACGAACCATTCCCACAGTCTCCATCATGCCAGCTGAGCCATTGTGGTTTTTCAAACATTCTTTAACGTGAAGAATTTTTCACTTTTTGTAAGCAGGTGACCCTTTTCTTCGTTTCCAAGAATCACATCCCTTACAGAAAGAAGACATCACTTCCGCATCAATACACTTTCCTGTTTTGTCTCCTATAACAGCACACACACCAACACGAGAAGAATAGCCACGGGTTTTCCACGTTCCATCTCCACTAATTATTATATCAGAAGAATTTGTCAAAGTTACCTCTTCCAAAGCTGCACTTTGCATTGAAGCTTCTGCAACTTCTTTACTACACAAATGCAGTTTGTTTATAATATTATTATAGGATTTTTCAGCAACTGGAGGAGGAAAGTCCATAACACCACAGAAAGTTGTCATTGCTGCGTGACCCTGTCCAATTGTCCTCATTGCGTACACAAAGCGTCTGTTTATTTCTGGAATGTTTTTTCTTTTACCCAGCATTTTTGAATTTCTAAACGAACATAAGTCTTTACAGTTCTTGCATTCAATCGAAAAAACACTAGACAAACCTCTAACACATTTTTCTGTGAATTCAATATCTCCACCACATTTTTTGCAAGAAGCAAAGTTTTGAATGTTTGTAAACATAATAGTTTTATCAAACACTCTATAGCCATCAAAACCGTCATCATGTTCAAAAAAAGATGAATCAATATCTTGCAACTGAATCTTTTTTCCAGATGCACTGTTGTTTAGTGTTTCATCCACACTGTGTACAGATTTGCACCTCGTGTGCATATTACCAGTAAACTTCCTTTTCTTGGGACGTTTACCAGATGGTCGTTTGACAGATTCAATCGAATTCATCATTCAAAAGTTTTAAAAAAATTAATATTTTTCCTAAAACTTATTTTAGAATAAGATACGGTGTGAAAATCAGAAAACGAGCGAGTATAGAATCACAAATCACTTTATCAAAACAAAACAGCAGTTTATAAAGTAAGTAGAAGTTGTAGTTAATGTTCAGAACAATAATAATAATATTTGAGGCTTAGATTCAAGCATTTGATAATAATTAGAATGAAAATATTAGAAACAGAGAAACGCAGCTGTCACCAGCGACATGACAGTTGTCACCCTGGAGCCGAAATGTAAACAATATTTAAATTACCTTTTCTGCTCTTTTTATTTTCTTAATAACTTCCGTGATATTGGGAATATCTGCATGCGGTTTCTTTTAAAAAACTCAGAAAGGTTTGCTCTATAAAATAAAATAATAATAAAAAAATCGATTTTCCGGAAATTTTAAAAGGTATATGACCCCTTAAATTCCCAAAAGTTTCATTTCTTCCCCTAGATTTGTAATTCTTTAAATATAAAACCACAGGAAAGTTACTTGGTCTTTTACTACCATAAGCGCCCAGCGATCTATTTATAGATCACCTATTATCTCAGCTGCTAATTGCGGAAAATGGATACAACTTCATAATTACTCTATTTATGATATATGAAAAATGTAGTTTAAAAATATTTTTCAAAAATTTCGATTTTAAAATAATTTGGGCGTTAACGGGTTAATAAAGTTTTACCACAATTATATTTTGTGTTAAGTTTTTCATATCTATAACGCTTATTTTAAAAAATAATACTAAAAATTGTTACTAGTTTTATTAAAATCTATCACAATATATATTACTTTTATAAACATTTAAGTTATGCCTCAAAAATAACACATGAAGAGTAGTTAATTATTAAATAGGATTTATTTTAGAGAAATTGCTTTACTACTCTTTTTCATAACTATCACGTTTACATATGTAAGCAAGTACAAACTACTATACGGCAAAAAATCGATATATCGCATTTATATATATAAACTAAAGAATCCAAACAAATATTAAAATTATATGTTTCAATACAAAAAAAGGGGCACAAATTGCTTGTGTTTTATTTTCAAGGAATATAAGAGATCAGTCATTTTATTATATTTTATAAGTTACGATGGAATTTTTGAGTTCAGTTAAGTTGAGTTTGAATTTGTTTCTTCTTCATAAAAATTCGTTGGCAATTAATAATCGTTAATGAAAATGGTTTTTCGTATCAAGAGTGGAAATTTTGAGCACTATTACCAGAATTTTTTTCTGAATATGTAAACATTTATAAAAGTTTCGAGAGGTTTAAAATATATGAGTTAAAAATGCAATGTCTTTAGTTTGCATAAGCTGATAATTATTAATGAATTATCTCTTTTTTCTTATCGAAAGATAATTGGTTTTAATACTGATAAAGAGTTCTTTAGAATATTTGAAATTTTATAAAAGTTTCTACAGTTTTAAAATATATAAGTTAAAAATGCAATGTTTGTCTTTTGTTTCTATTTGTAGGCTTTTTTATAAATTTTTAATTCATTAAATTAAGAATTAATATACTTAATCTAGGATTCATGGTATTCTTTCTTGCGTCACTATAGAAGAATTTGCATTTTCTAAAAATGTCTTGATAATCCTGTGAAAAAAATGTGTGATTCTCTATTTTACATATAATTTTAATTATCAATTGAGATAAATTGTACCAATTTTATTTTGGAATTTGGCAAGAGATTAGAAACGTTTTTTATGATTTAACGCGAATGTACACAAGGAACGTTAAAAGTTAGCTTAATCTCATCTTACGTCGTAATATTTATGGAATATTTCATAGTTCTTGCTGATTAAAAAAAGAGAAAAAACAATCAATTAAATATCATATGAAAAAAATCGATTTTAAATATTCTTTTAAATTGCTCTACATCTTAAAAAAATTCTTGAAATAGTAACTTCAGAAATTTTTAAAAGTATTGAAATAAACTGAAATATTTAAAGTGAGAGAGAATAAAAAGTTGTAGGAATTTTTAAGAACTGGATTTAATGAATTAAAGAGCCATTTGATTCAAATTCCCCTTATTATTTGATAAAGATTTCTTTAAACTACAACAAGTAATTTTTAACAGTACTACAGCCTTTTTTCAATTCCTACTATTAGGTCACACTCTCTATTTATTTATTTATCTTGGTGAAATTTTTAATCGTTAATAAAATACATTTTAAAGCACTCAATTGAGCTGAAATTTTATATACATGATTATTTTGGACGACAATACAATAATTTAATTATAATTAATAAAGATTAATTGATTAAAACTAATTATTTAAAGAATTACAAATACACACATCCACGTTGACATCATTTTTGACGACTTAGAGACCCTTTTGACAACTTGTGTCAAAACTTGAAAAGGTTTTTTTCTCACGTTTTAAAGCATTCGATTGAACTGAAATTTTATACACACGATTTTTTTGGAGGAGAATACGATACTTTAATGATATTTAATAAAAATTAACTACCATTTAATGTTGTGATTCTGTCATATGTATATACATATTTATATTAACTGTAACTAGTTAATAAAAAGTAGCCAAAATAAAAATTTTCTTTGTTGCTCTAAGTAGGAATTGACTTAACATTTTTTTTGTATTACTTGTTTGCTTTACAGTTTTATAAAATTGTAACTGTAATTGAAAATAAATTTTTAACTTTCCCAACTCTTTGTTCAAAGAAATTTCCAGAAAATATGTATGCTGTAAAGGTATATATAAATATATGATGAGTCCCCCCTCCTTTCTTAAGTAAATAGAAGTCACGTTTATTCAAACTTAGTTTTTTTTCGAAGATGTGTGTTTTAAATTTTTAAAAGAAGAATCTAATTTGTTGTGATGGTCATTTATAGTATCAAGCCCAAAATTAAAGAAAGAGCTCTTTTCTTTCGTCTTATTTTCCACAAGTATTCAACTTATTAACTGTTGCACAAATCTGTTTAAAAATTACACTTTTTTGTATGTTATTCGTTCGTGAAAAATATTCGGAATGTATTACTCATTAATATAAAGGGTTCTAAAATTTTTCAAATATTTTACAGATAAAAACTATTTAGTATTATTAACCATTTGTAATCTAAAAATGATTAAAATTTCCATACGGAATATGTTTACAAATAGTGAGTGTTACATACGTTTCATGAATAATGTTTAACCGAGAGATAGATTTAAAGTTTAACTATCAAGAGATTTAAAACTGAGACAAAATCCTTTCGAACTGAGATATAAATATTGATCAATGTTATTATTCTCCTAAAACAGAACATTTTTATATCGTTTTATTTCTAGAGCAGAGTTTAGTCTTTTTGCATTTTAATCAGCAGCTTATCCCGATTAATTAATTTGTTGAATTTTTCTGAATACTGTATTTTTACGAAAAATTATATGATTAAAAATAAAACAAATTTTTAATGGAGAAAGAATTGCAGTTTTGTCGTTTAAAAAGAAAAAAATGTTTTGATTTGGGTAGAAAAATGAAAAAGAAAAGAAAACATTCTTTTATATTTAAGTAGTTAAGTGGAAGAAGAAAAGACTAACAAAATGTTACCATATTTTACTAAGTATTCGAACTGTTTGGTTTTGAAGCATTCTTGCTATATTTTCAACTTAGAATCAGAAAAATTGTTAGGAAAAAATTTAAGCTACATTTAAGAAACTTGTACAAAATGCAACTTTTCTTTTTTCGGAACTAAAATTGCAAAACTAAATTTTAACTGAAGTAAACGTTAACACATATTTTATGCTTACAATTAAAAAATAAGTATATGCTATAATTTTTAATTCTAATTATACATTTTAAGCATTCGAATCCCAATACTTCATGATATGCATTAAGGCTTAAGCTTATTATAAAGTAGTCGAGTTTTTTTCAAAGTATTGAATAAGACAGATTAAAATATTGTTTTGGAATAGATTAAAATGTAAATAATTAAATAAATAAAATAAAGAAGCGATAAAAATTATAACTGCTGATAAAATTGCAAAAAATTTACAAAGTGGATAAATGATATTAAACTTTGTGATTAGGGTATTTTTGATTGTTTCAGATGTTTTTGTTCGTAGTTTTTGCAGATTTTTTTTTTTTTTGCTCTTTTATCTGCAATTTTAGTGCGAAAAAAGTTTGATCTCAACATACACACGTTTCAGTGTATTCTTATTTCAAAATTTATTACATATATTCTGTTCTTTCCCCTCGAACATTTTTAATCTCATCTTTTGCTTATATTAAAGGAAAAAAAATCGCTGTGAATAGGAGGTGGTAAGCCTAAATGCGGTAGAATATCAGCATTAAAATTAACGTCGATATAGTTCAAATAAGAGAAAAATGAACTTATATACAAAACAACCGAAGATTTATTATCCTCAACATAGGGTAATCAGCATTAATATATTTCAAAATTAAGTATCTTAAGACAAAGAGGCACTTAACGTGACAAGAGACACTTTCGTAAGACAGTACTACCTGTATGGTATGTCCGCTCGGTATGAGTTAAGTCGTAGAAGTGAAAGTTGTAGGGTGTGCGACAAGCGACAACAGCGGAAGTATACAAGGTACCAACATTTATAATTTTATACATGTACTAAACATTGCAAATTTAAAATATTTTGAGTATGGAATTAATTTTATATTCTTAATAACTATAGCTTATCACCAGTAAAAAGTTTCATACATTTTATAATTTTTAGCTGTCATTTTATAAAATATTTTTAATCATTACAAAATCTGAGTCAGCTTCCTACCTGTTTAAAAAACTGAGAAAGTTTCCCCAAAGCTTTTCTAATTGTGATTTCATGCCAATGTTTTCCACAAACCACAACAAAGTCGTAGCCAAATCCCCCGCAAACACGCAGGAGGATTATTGTTCCCTGGAGTGATGTAGAGTAACTTCTAAGAAAATACTCTTTGTCTTGTATAAAGCCTTTCACACAAAGAAATCGTATAGGGCACTGGAGAATCCCAAAAGTGTTTTGGCCGGATGAAGTGAGAGATATCTGTGGTCATTTATCATTTTTCAGTCATTTTTGATTGTTAGTTTGAGATGTAGAACTGACACGAGCTGGAGGTAACGCTTTTTTCTCCTGATCGTTCATTTCCCCCTCTTTATTTCTCTCTTTTGCCATTTCTTCATCTTAACTTAAGTTGTGTATTATTGAACCTCTAATTCTCACAAGAAGCAAAATATGTTGTTTTTTTGTAGGGATATGTCTGGTCGATACTGGACTTCTAAATAGGGAAAAAATAAAAACGGATTCGTAGTTTTTTAAAATAAGGATTTGGAAAGTATGTTTTTTTGTCGGATGAGTAATTGCTTGAGAAACAGAGATGATAGTTGAGAGGAACTTTTTTTGAGATGTTAGAAGGTAAAAGAACCAGCTTAAATAGGATGTCAAAACTCAAATGTGATAAATGGAACAGTTAAAAAAGCTGCTTTTATCCCACAACGATGGAAAGTTCATTATTTACCCACAAAAGCAGATTGGTAAGAAGATCATGATGGGGCTGTGTGATATATTTATGAAACTCAATACCATTTTATGCCGATTTTATTAATATCGTTCTTTTACTTTGCTTGATTTATATTTTGTTTTCAGACATTTTGACAATGTTTTATTAAAAAGTTAAGAAATTTTAACTGTTTGCTAACAATTTATTAATGACAAAATTCTACTGCACAGGGATTTGCATTGCACCGAAAAATAGCTGACATTTAATAAGTATTTGGATTATACAGAGATTTTATAAAGAAGATGATTGTCTCATGGGATCATAGAGAAACCTTACAATTTTTAAGTTACAATCTTAGAAACTCACGTAATGATTTCAAGCTATATTTTAAAAGTATTTGAATTTCATTTAGTAATTATATTTGTATTATTAATCGCCTTGATTAATAACCTGGTGCATAAAATTATTTGTTTGGCTTTGGATTTAGGTACAATTTGAGTGGATATTTAAAAGAGTATCAAGCAATAATTTTTTGTAAAATCTCTTGTGTGGCTCTTTTAATTTTTTTATTTACAGAAGGCGTAGTTTTAAAGGAATCCCCCAGAAAATTAAGTTTCGAAAAAAGAGCATAATTTATAAAATAGTTTTTATGGATAATTTTGAAAGGTTAAACAAAAATTCCCAGTTGGAATTATGTATAAATAGTTTTTTTCTTTTGACACAAAATTCAATGGAAATAATTTTTTTACTTTCTCACTTTTTGCATTTTGCAGGAAAAGAACAATTATATCATATAAAATTATACTTTCACTATACTTTTACTAATACACTTTAAACTTTTTTCTTCAGAAATAATTTTTTCGACTAAGGTTTGCATACAAAGATGAGGTAAAAACAATATTCTTGTAATTAATTTTAAAGGAAACTTAAACAGAATACAAAAAAGCGAAAATAAATGGGGGAAAAAACCCACCAGTAAAGTAGGAAATTTTTCACCCTCCCTGTCTCATGCTGTTGATGCTTAACACCCCTCCCTATTTCAAGTATGATTTATTTTTCTTGGTTTTTAAGACTTGAAAGACAAAAAAGTGTAAACTTTTAATAAAAACTTTAAATTTTTAAAAGATGTAAGTGCAAATTGTTTAAAAAAGAAAAAAAAAATAATTAAAAAATGCTTATTATTTCGAATGAATATACTTAGGATTTATCTTAAGAAACGAGAAAAGAACTTTTTAGATAGCTGTAACACACAGAAATCTTGGGGGAAAAAACTAAACAGAGATTAACTTAAGTATTTTTTAGAAGGAAATCAAGTGTATTGCGTGAATAAGAAAAAATAAAACGCTAATCCTTAACAGTAAGTGTTATTATTTCAAGCATAAAAGGAAAAAAGGAATCAGTATTATTTTTTTCCAATGTATTTGTAAATTTCAAGGAAGTTACACATTTTTTTACATTTAAAAATATGACTTTTGGGTTTTTTGAATTTCAAGCGTATTAAGAAAGTTCATGCTAAATGTTATTTCTTTTACGACTAATTTTTGGAGTGACAGACTAGGTTTAAAAGCGCTAAAATTATTTTTGAATATTGTTAGATTGATTAATAACTACATCATATAATAAATAAAAGCATTTTTATTGAAATAATCTTCTTTTTTTATTTATAACTACAGCATACGTATTTATTGAGGGAATTTTTTTCTTCTTTAATTATGAATTACAACTACAACAACGAATTGAAACAAACTGAAATTTCTGCAAACGATAAAAATAAAAACTTTAGATCCAAAAATATGGATTATAATGTAATTAAAAACAATTACAACGTTATTTTTAAAAAGTGAAACATTATTTTTATGTTTTATGTTGAACTTGTTCACTTAGAAATAAGTCTTGGTTTCACTTCTCTTCAATTTTTGTATAATGTGATCTATTCCGTTTGAAAGATTTTTAATAGAGGAAGTCACTATTGTTTTATTAAATTATCTTTGACAACCAGGATTTACACACATTTTACAAAGTTAGTTTATGAGATTTGATCTTGAATTAATGAGCTTATTTAAATCAGTGGCATAATATACACCTTCCCATTGCGCGCGGGGGGGGGGGGGCGCGGAAGTGTTCTAAGGGACCCAAAACCTGATTTTGCAGGGTGGTGCTACTATTCTTCGCTACGCCACTGATTTAAATAGTTTTAGATTTGAAAGAGCACAGCATTCACACAACATCAACCAAAAGCCAAATAGCTTATTTTATTTAACTACACTGGTGTGCAAAACTTAAGCAACAATGTAAAAATTTAGCGGATAGCCATGAAATTGCAGAAAAGGAGGTCTGGAGATCAGTAGAGGGAACACGTAAGTCAGTAGAAACGTCATGCGTATGCAAATATCAGGAACAAAACGTCAGAAGCGATGTGAGCGTACGCAAAACGCGTGATGTCGGCGCGCGCTGCTCAACAGTAGAATGAAATGAAGGACGGAGACGCAATTCACCATATTCTCTGCAAGTGCCAATGAGTCAATTCGTGAAATATGGCTAGAAGAAATCATCTGGATGACTTCACACGTGGAAGAATGATCGGAAAGCTGGAGGAGGGGCGTACTGTCACCAGTGTAGCTGCAGAGTTCGGAATCAACAAAAGTGTCGTTTCGCGCGCTTGGAAAGCGTTCCAAACCACAGGTACAGCTGTTAGAAAGGTTGGTGTGGCCGCCCGAGGACGACAACTGCAGGGGATGACCGATATATCATCCTGCAAGCGAAAAAAGTTCGACAGCAGTCAGCAAGCGCCATTGCTCAGAAACTCTGTACAGCAACAGGTCGACAAGTGTAGCGGTTTACTGTGGCCAGACGCCTTCACAAAGGGGGCCTGTTCACCCGCCGTCCTTAACGCTGCCTCCCGTTGAAAGATGGCCACCGAAGCCACCGTTTACAGTGGGACAGAGAGCACAAAAACTGGACATCTGATCAATGGAGTCGTGTTCTCTTTACGGATGAGACTCCTACCTCAAGAAATGTTGCACCAGCTGGTTCTGAGTATGCGGAGACGGTGCAAAGCAACCATTGTAGTAAGGGGAGGGCATATACCATATTAAGTAACATCTGCTTGTTGTTCTTCTTGTTGGATAGACAATCATGAGTCACGATACTATGCGTTCAATAAAGCTTGTTTTTGTTTGATTCCATACCGTATGCGTTGTATTCCTTTTTCAGCGCCGATGCTTTCGTCATCCTTTACGTACATAATACTCTCCCTCATTTCAGAATTTCATGTTTCTCAGATTTTCGTGAAGTTATGGCAATAAACCCACCTGTTGCTTAAGTTTAAGTTTTGCACACCAGTGTATATCTTCTATAAAATTTTATCGAGAGAGGTTTGATTAATAGTCTGATTTATTAATAAAGCTTCAAATACACTCGAAAAAATGTAACAGAAATAGAAAGAAAATATTTGTGAAACAATTCATTAATGAACTAGGAAACTACCCTGAATTTTCAGATTTGACCCAGTTATATTCGAGTCGGTGAAACATGTAGTCGGCAATATTTTTTAGTAGAAGGAACTGCAGTTCTCGACCTCGATTTCTCCTAGAAATTGGATTCTAGAATATGTAAAACTGGAAAATAACTTACATTTCCATTATTCTCATATTTACGCTAACAGCCTCAGGAATTGAAGTAAGAGTCTGGAAAAAAGTAAAATTCTCGAGAATTAAAAAAAAAACTAGTTAAGGAATGAAAGTGTAAGCACAATATCATTAAGTGATTAATTTAAAACAAAGTTATTATTAAGAAGCATATTGTATGTGTGTGTATGTGTGAACAGACTCTAAATATATGATTGGAACACATTCAAGTCCATGCTATTTATAAATGTCATATAGAGTGAAATTGAGTCTCATTCGTTTTTAATTCAAAGATATACTAGGCGGAAAATATTGAGTAAAATGAAAAGAAAAAATAATTGAAAACATATATGATTGTGACTATGGTTAAATATTTGATAAAATAGTTGTATTGCTAGTTTGCAAGTAACTGTGAAAATAAACTCGACTATATGAAATAAAAGGAAAAATGTAAATTAAAAGGATGGTATATATATTAAAAGTTTTTCACATTTGTGAATTTTGCAATATTTTTAATATAACGATTGTCATAACCTAGCTATATTTGATAATAAAACTATTTCTGCATATTAAGTTTTAAAAGAAAAACTGTTTAAATGTTTTAAGATTAGATTATGAATGTATTTTGGATAGTTTCTTACATCTGAAGGAGAGGGGGGGATTAGAGCTGAGTATCTTCCGATCCGTAAGCACATAACATATCCACTATACAAAAATGATAACCTTAGTACGGAGGTTGTTATTGGCTTATATAGGTACCATCGAGTGAGTCGGTGAATAGGCGAACGAACGATACAGTTGTTATGGCGAGCGTGTGAGTAATTGCGGTTGCTTCAAGTTTGTTTTGACGGGTTGCTGTGCTGTGTCATGTGTGTAAGAAGGCTTTTGGTTGCTCTCTCGGCGGATAGATGGCGCCTCGTCTGCTCCGCGAAGGTTGCGTTGTTTCAACGTTCAGCCAGGATCAGTGAAGGAGATTAGAACTTGGCACTTACTGTTCCGTAAGCAAATAACATATCAACTGGACTAAAATGATCACAGAAGTACGGATGATGTTACAGGTTTATATAGATACCATCGCGTCACACACACATCCAAGAAAGATAATTTTAATTGTAGAGTTAATGTATTAGATAATTATGAGAAATTATATGTGATAGCTATTGATTCTTTATTAATAAAAATATTAACTTAAAGTATATTTTATTAAATTATGATATATGCTGTAATTTTTTTGAAATTTACAACGATATTTTATTTAGGATATAACTGCTTAAAAAGTTTATCTAGTTAATAAGAACTTATAGTGGACAAACTTTTGACTAACTAAAATATTTTTCATGATTGAAAATTCTTTTTTATATAATTTTTACTGGTAAATCGAGCCTTTTACTGAACATCAGATTTCTAGAAATTGTAGATTTCTGATGTAAATAATATTTAGATCCGTAAGTAAACAAATTATAGTTTAATGTATTTAATTGAAGAACTCCTTAAGAAAATATTATTCTAATATTTCGAATTTACTTAGAGATTATTGATGATAAATATATTTAATACTTTTGAATATACATTTAGTAATGAAGATTTAATAATTTATATATATATATATATATATATATATATATATATA
>BMAV01001843.1:73719-94039 GCA_019973955.1 Trichonephila inaurata madagascariensis
ATTACATTAGAGAGCTATAACTTTGAATTGGGAATTCTGAAAAAAACTTAGTAAATATTAATTGATTCTAAATATTTAAATTTATTTTTCATGTATTTCATTCTTCTTATAATTTGAAATTATTTTTTATAAATATGAGTCCAAGTGTTGATAATATTCAATTGCTGATTTTTGCTTTATTTATATTGTTTTTTGATTCAATGTGATTGATTTTTTTTAAGTAATCTTTACGAAAAATTAATGATTGAATAATTTTATATGTTAACTCATGTTGTGGTAAGATGTTTAATTTAAATTACGTTAAAGGCTTTCTATTTGAAAGATTTAGCTGAAAAATTAAAATCTAGAACGTATGGGTTACATATATATATAGCACTATTGAATTTAGATAACATTATTTTTTTTTAAATAAATAATATCAAAATGAACATTAATTCTGGTATCCATATTCGGCTGTGAATTCATTTCCTCTGCTTTATTCGATTTTCCATTTCTAAATAATTTTGAGACTGTGACTTTCTTTTCTTTTAGCACTGGTCGCAGGCAACTCCATTAAGCAGCATATGTTCTCGACATCTCTTCTCCAATTGGTGATTAAGTCAAGATTAATCATTGTGATAAGTAGAATTTATCTGCTAAAGGAGTC
This sequence comes from Trichonephila inaurata madagascariensis, assembly GCA_019973955.1. Lineage (NCBI taxonomy): Eukaryota > Metazoa > Arthropoda > Arachnida > Araneae > Nephilidae > Trichonephila > Trichonephila inaurata. The sequence continues at coordinate 74,366 of BMAV01001843.1, forward strand.
TTTGAAACTTTATCGAGTCTATCAGAGGAGCAGTCGCTGACATTACCAGTCGATTGGAAGGAAAAATCACTAAGAAAATGTCAAATCGCGAAGTTTCTCTTATGCGATTAATGAGTTAGATGCTTGGAAACTACCAATAGTGAAACACAACGAACGTGATGCAAGTTATAGGAGGCATATTTTTACGGTGCACTGCACTTTTGGTGAGAGCTCTTACACGCTGATATTATATTGGCTTGAGAAGATATTTAATGAGTTTAATATTCTGGAAGAAATAAAAATAATTCTTTTAAATTTGTACTTCAAAACTTAGGTGTTACTAGTAAATTTGGGAGTATAAATGTGCGATTTGACACCTTATTAATACTAATGAATGGATAATTTAATTATAATGGTTGTAAATTTTTCTTAACAATGTAACATGATCTAAGAATCACTTTCTTGTTTCCATATATTTCTATATAGAGTCATTAGATCCCAAAATTATATTGGTTTAAATGGATATTTGGTGGTTTTTATGGGGAAAATATCTCTTCCATTTGAATTTTAAAATTCAAAATGTATATATAATTATGATTTAAATTATTTGGTTTCTTTTTTTTCTCATAATCAAATGCACTATTATATATATATATATATATAATTATTTCTTTAACATTTAACATAAAAATTGATGATTTCTGTGAATGATTACATTTGTAGATATATCTATTATCACTTAGAAAATATTCAAAATATTCATTAATAATAATTAAATAGTAAATGTTTTTTTAATTTCTCTCACGCTTTCTTGCGTAGAACGCTGAATATCGGAATGCAAAAAATTTAACTCTCTTTTGCTATATATTTGGTTTCATAAAGTAGTGTCGTTCAAGGATTTCCCTTCCTTTGCTATTTTTTTGTATTTAAATTGATTCCAAAATTATTGAATGACTTTACGAGACTCATTAAAATGTCCAGCAATAGTATTTTGTGAGAAAATCCCATTTTAAACTCACAGCTGTCAATCCTTTTAAAAATTGGGTAAACGAATTTTCTAGTTATTGTTCTTTTTTACACTCGAGCGATCTGATTTGTCAGATCAGCTCCAGCACAGCAGGCTGTTGACCACCAAAAAATCTGTATTAATGAGGGAATCGTGTATCAAGCCCTCCTTAGAAAGTCTGATAAATTTCAGAATGTGATCCAGTGAAGTTGGGTGGTCACAATATTTCTTAGAAGTAGGGTGGATTTTTCTGACACTTTCAAAAGAAAGACATTTCAAGTGACTATTTGTTAGTCCAGCCAGAGCAGTCTGGGAGCCATGATCACATTTGACTTCCTTCCGAGAGCCAGGGGATGTTCCTGTGTGCCATTGATGCTTAGGTGGAATACACCATATTATAAATTTAGTTTACATCTTGCTTTAGAGTTCAGTTCTTGATAAGTGAGCGAGAAGTGCGAGTAGCTGTTTCCTTTTCATGACCTTCTTCGGCCAGTCTAACAGTGATCTCATGACCTCTAACGTTAACATGTGATGGTATCCATTAGAAATGGACATCGTGGGTCTGAAAGATCTTCCTCAGTTTGACCAGAATAGAAACGTTGGTTTCATCGTTTGCAGAGGACCAGCCACTAAGATGTAGTGTGCACCGTCGTTTTGAGTCCGATGAATTCCATAGTTCCCCAAATTTCAAATTGCAAAATTGCAGGCATAAGACATGATAGCATTAATCCCTATATTAATCACTCCTGAAGACAGAGCATGTATCAGGGATGTGTTGCGACAGACTTTTTTTTATATATGGTAGATTAACACCCTGAATACTAAAAATGAAAGATCAACAAACAAAAGCTTTAGATATTCCTAATTTACTACGACTGTTATGTAAGTGTCCAGTTCTTTAAAAAGAAAATACTGTTGCCTGTAATTATTTCTTAAGATGTTTTTGAAGTTATACAGGCAGTCTAGTTGTACGAATTGCACCTTAACTTTTGTAACTTTTGGAAGGCAGTGTATATATAATTACAAGCCATAAACAATAGTATCAGTCAATTATTTTTTTCAAAATAATTAACCATAAAACTAAACTTAGTGACGCATCAGCCCATGAGGGCCAAGTCCTACTGTGCACATCTCAATATTCGTAAACTTCAGCGATAATAAACCATAAGTAACAGAGAAGCATGAGAAGTTTCATTTTAATCTATTTATTTAATTATGTACTAATTATTATAGATAAAAATTTAAAAATATGCCACCAATAAATGTGCAAATAAGACTGATCCTTTCACAAATAAAATTTTCGAAAAGAAATACCCATAAACAATCCAAAGAAACTCTCCAATTTCAAATAGAAAAATAGATATAAGTACAAATTATTTGAATTATGGAACAGAAATTAAAATAGAGTTTCTGAATTTTTCTCGAATTTTAAAGAAAATTTAAATCAAAAATTATATACGCTTTATATATATATAACTTTTAAAAATGTTTTTAAACATCGAGGAAATAGAAATGATTTGTTAAATTACAAAAAAAAAAAAAAAAAAAAAAAAATTACATCCATAACTTATGCCTTCTTTTAAATTCATGCAGCCTTTCTTCTTTTAAAGTTACGCATCTTGATAATAATTCTAGGTGGCGCGTTTTCTCTGCAGTCTTTCTAAGAAGGCTGTATTCTGGTGAATAATGGCATTGATAATTGAAAAAATGCATAAAATGAATAAAAATGGATTACTATATTGAAAAATGCGTTTAAACGATTGAGTTTCGATTAACATTATTCAGATTAAATACTTAGTTGAAAAAAGGAAGAAAAAAATTAGAAAATTCCTTTTGCATTAATAACTTAGACATTTATTTTTTTAATAATATTTTGAAAAGAAAATGCAATACAAAATACCAAAATTAAACGATTTGATGCATACAATTTTCAGCTCCTTTTTTTCATCGAAAAACTTCAATCCCCGTCCCAACAGAATTGTAAAAGTAAAAACTAATATACTCTCGCTTTTTTTTAAAACTTGCTATGTACATGGTCTTTTTTAAGAAAAAAAATTCTACCGTAAAACTTAATCTTCTTCAAGAACTACACTATTAAGGGAAGCGGAATGTAATTTATTTATTAAATTATTCAAAACCTTTTCAAGTAGAAAATTTATTAAGTTCTTTGTATCATTCTGGGAAGGGAACATTGAGGAACGGAGTGATTTTTTTCTCTGAAAAGATTTCCCGGGTTATATAAAAATGCGCATACTTTTTCCGAGAGTTTTTTTTAGTTAATATAAAATATCTTTACCGGAGCACACAAAAAATAATTTTCAGGTAAAAAAAAAAGTTTAAAAAAAAGAGAGAAAGGATATTAAACTATTGAGCTCAAAAACCACTTCTCGTTATTTCTTTTCAGAATGCGTCAATTTAATGTAAAGGTATTTAAAGTTAACGATCGAAATGAAATGTCGAGGCAAAATCTATAGAAACAAAAAGCAACTAATTTATTTTACTTTCCAATGCTTTCATTACATGGATTTTGAAAAAAACAACTATAGATGCATAAATGAATTCTAAAATTGATCGTATGTGGTTCTTGAATTAGCCTCTCTTTAATACAAACCACAATTGAAGGTACATTTAAATGGTAATTGGGATATTTCAGTTTATATTAGAAAAAAAGGATACTTCATTGTACAAGCAATAAATTAAATTAAATATAACTATTTTCCTAACAATTAGGGTGTGATGACGGATTTATAATACAAAATATACAACAATTTCCCTAAGAAATGTATGATGTTTGATAGTTAAATATAAGGGAGCAGCAGTAAAACAATTTTCATTTGATGAATCAATGTGTTTAATTTTTGCTTGCTAAAATTTTAACTGAGCCTCTATTTTCGTGTTGAATGTTTCAGAATCAAAGAGATACTAAATTCTTAAGAGTTCAGTCGAGAGAAAAATTTATGAGCACTTACATTGTTTATATTAACGTCGAAATAAAAGTTATTCAAAGACTATTGTTGACGGACGGGGTAATTTAGAACTGCTACCGTTAATGACTTGTGAGTTGATGCAGCGATTCCTTAATACACTCTTTTGCAAAAAAATCGAAACACCAAGAAGGAGTCGTCAAATTGGGATGGAATTTCGTGGGCAAAGTCATCTTGATTGGACATGCAAATAATCAAATTTTTAATGTCAATGAAAATTATAATTGCGGTCTCAGAGTTCATTTCTTATGAGAAACTCGCAAAATATAAAACCGGTAATATAGAGGCGGAAAATTTATCTTTTTTCATTTTTGCCGTTGTAATTCCCTAGAGAAAAAACGAATGATGCCATTACGACGTTTTTGAAGACCTTATAGGCAACTGAATGACTTCCAACTTGGTCGCATAGTTGGAATGTGTGAAGCCGGGGGAGGGGGGGTCATACCAAGCAATAGGTCGTTATCTGCAACGTACAGACTCAGCTGTGCAGGGATGCTGGCAGCAATGGTCGATGTGAGAAACGACCGATGAAATGAACGTAGGATGAAGATAGGATGATTGTTTGACAGGCCCGAATTGTTCCAATGGTATCATTGTTTACTATTTAATGTACTACAGCCTCTTCACTACTCCACGTGGTACCTTCCAACATTTCACGGTGCTTGACTGAGTTGAGGCAAGATTACGCTCACAGTGACCTTTAAGACGTCCCCACAATATCGGTGGAATTGTCTGGAGTGGTGTCGCAGCAAATCATCATGGTTGCCATTGGACTGGCATCACATAGTATTCAAGGATAAATCTTGCTTTACTCTTGAAGCAGTTGACCATCGTCTCTGTGTCTGAAGAGGCTGGGGTCAGAGGTCTCAATCAGCCTTTGTTTTACAATGGCATACAGCCATAACCCCTGATGTGACGGTGTGGGGTCTATCCCAAACGACAGCAGGTCATATCTTGTAATCCTCCAGACTTCTTTAACAGTTCAACGATATGTTGTTGCTATCCTGCTGCCGGTTGTATTATCCTTCTGGGCACGTTATTCGGAGACCAGTTTCCAACAAGATAATCTCAAGCCCCATACCGCTTGCATATCTCTGGACTGACTTCGTGCCGTAAATACTTTTCCTTGGTCATCAGACTTTTCACCAATCAAACATGTCTGAGACATGGTAGAGTGCCATATTCGGGCACCCATAAAAAACGTAGATCTGGGGCAGCAACTGGTGAATACCTGGCAGAATGTATCGCAGGATACCATTAGGAACCTCTATCACACTTTACCGAGACATATACAAGCATGCATTGCCGACAAGGGTGGTTCCACCAGCTACTGATTTGATCATTCAAACTGTAATTAATGGATGTAGATGGATATTTTAATCATTTTATTATCTGTGCATAAGATGTACACATATTTAATTTCATTTAAAACAACCACTTCTTTCATGGTGCTCCGATTCAAGTGACGAATTCAGTTTTTTTTACAAGCGTAAGTTCCCATATCTGATTAAAACAAATACTTGATGGGACAAGAATTAGCCAATCGACTGATACATCGCCGTCGATGAGACTCATGACCATGATCACTTGATCACAGCTATGGTTACTATTTTTTTTATGAAATAAGGTTACTTTGGATTATGTTTATGAAGCTCGCGATAAACTGTGAGGTCAAAAAATAAATATGAGAGTACAGCAGGGGTGGGAAATTTCTTTTGGCTGACGCATCACATTGTGATAGCAGAATGCACTGGATGGCCACACCTTTTTAAAACGATTGCATTCATTATAAAAAAATAATGAATATAAGTTAATTAAAATAGGGCAGTTTTATTCAATTTATTTATTGTTTTACTTTATGTTATCTATAATAGCAAGCATATTTAATTTTAGAATCATTTTGATGAGATATATGAGATATATATAAAAAAAAATGTTGGAAATTATGATAGGGTCATTCCTATCATAATTTCCAACATTTTTTTTTTAAACCAGGAGTGAGATTGGTTCTGTGTTGAATTTCTCATCACAGATTGCAAGTTAATGTCAGCCAACTAGCAGTTATATTTACTCTTGTTGATCTTAATACACAAGAAAACATTTACTCACAAATATACGTTTAAAAAATATAAGAACAATTTTTCCTCAAATTTTTTCATACATTTCTTTACGCAGTGATCTGACTTCAAACCGTGGCCACGGTAGCCCAGTGGTCAAAATAACGGACTCGTGGCCGACGTATTATGAGTTCGAGCCTAGTATCACTGAAGTCCTGCAGTGTAGAAATGACTGAAGCGTGTTAAATATGTCAAGGCTCAAACGTTCTCCCGTTGGTGTGGTGTGACAGTTAAGAGGGGGGTGTCAGCTCAGGTATTGTCCACGTAGCTAGACCATTGTTCAAAACTACGAGGTCGGCCAAAAGCTCTCGTGTAGCTGAATAGTGAAGTGTTAATATTCACTCAATACCTCACTAATTCTCTGACTTCAAATCAATAAGTTCAAGATGTAGCTCATCTCAAATTCTGTATCAATATCAACAGTAATGGGATAACGAACCAAATGTATTAGGCTATTTTCTTTTAAAATCCTAATTTTTTAATTTTGTGACCTTGTCCTCCAAACTTTGCAGATGATCTTTCAGTAGAAACATTTTCAGGTACTTTTGTTTCCTAATAGTGAAAAATAAAAGACGAATCTGATCGAGGAAGGGAAAGAAATCTCGGTTCAAAGCGGATTTTTTGACTATCTTGGCAGGATCTCAACGGATCGAATTCGGTCCTCATAAACAAGAAATAAGTTGCGGAAAAAAAACCCGTTATTTTTCAAGTTAAACTAACAAGTTACTTTTGGGAATTGAAGATTAGCTGGTATGTCAAAACATACCATCTCATTGATGGGCAACGGGATTAGCAACAATTGCTTGCAGCGGAATGTGAAATAAGCATGGATGTATTATTGTCTTTCAAAGTTTACGAGTATGTCGGCTCGGAGGCTGATGGGTAGCGTGCCCGTTTCGTAGGCCCAAGATTGCGGGTTCGATCTCGCTTAGTTTCGATAGATTTTCTGGATGCGAAAATCGAGTAGGCACGGGGATGATGTATGTGGCTTGGAAAAAAGATCCATTGAGAATCAATTTGGTTCTGGTACTCTCGGTAATATTTAGCGCCCGACGCGAGCGCGAATATTTCCAGCACCGAAATTTGGTAGCGAAGGTCGCCAACAGATGGTGACACCACGAAATGATTTCCCACTTTGGTACTTGTTGTGTCTGCTAAGCTACCAATTATATCGGCTCGGAGGCTGATGGGTAGCGTGCCCGTTTCGTAGGCCTAAGATTGCGGGTTCGATCTCGATTAGTTTCGATAGATTAAGCTGCCAATTTGCAGCTCATTGGGAAAAAAAGTTTACGAGCTTTTAAAATAGGAATCATACTAAGGGAGTTCGCAACGGCGAAAATATGCAGCCAAATGTATTAGGAGGTGAGTGAGTGAACATTAACACCACATTGTTCATGAACACGAAGGCTTTTAACAACGGACCTCGTAATTTTGAACAAAGGTCAAGTGACGAGGATAACATTTGAGGGGGCACTTCCCTCTCCTAGCTACCACACAAATGAGAGGACATTTGAGCTCTCGACAGATTTAGCATGCATCACCCCCCACACGGCGGGTCTTCAGTGGTATCTAGGCTCGAACTCATGACACGTCGGCCACAAGTCCGTTACCGTGAATACTAGGCCACCGCAGCCACAAAAATTGCGAGGAAAATAATCAGAAGGAGGAGAGTGTTATTAACATCGCTCTCGTCACTTGACCATCGTTTAAAACTATGAGGCCAGTCGCCAAAAATCCCTCGAGTAGCTGAATAGTGGGCTGTTAATATTCACTCATTCACTCGCACTGTAAAGTTACATGAGAGCTGTTGGTGACGGACGCCTCAGTTGGTATCCCTTCTCCTGAATTCCACACCTCACCAAAGGGAGGATGTTTGATTCTCGACGGATTTAACTTGTGTAATGGCTCCTTCTATACTCTGAGGATCGTTAGTGGTACTAGGCTCGAACTCATGACAAGCCAATCACGTGACTTTGACCCCTAGGCTACCGCGGCCACTTTAGAAAGGTGAGTCGGCATGCTCAAAGGATTCCTGCAAAAATGTGTATGACTCTGATCTGTTTTTACTGAAAATATCGGAAGCATATGATGATCGTTGATATGAATCGATACACATTTAAGATTGCAGAATCTAGTCCCTAAGAAAATAGAAAATAGATTGAAAATTTTACATCAATTAAATCAAAAACCAAGGTTTTGAAAATGAAAATAATCCTGTCTGAGGAAAAACAAATACTTTCTAAGGTCGTCTAGGTTAATTTTCATTAAAAAAGGAAGTAGGGAAAAAAAAGATCAATAGTTAACGCAAGGGGAAAAAGTTATTCCGATTTTTTTTCTTACAGTAATTAGGTTAAAAATCATTATTATAGATATTGTTTGACATTTTTTCACACGACATTAATTAAAATTTGAATATAACAATGTAACTGTTACTGTGAAATACATATTTTTTAAACTTCCTAATAAAAGGGCTTGTAAAATCTATAATGCATATTTTAAAAGAGTAAATATTTCTAACAAATGAAATAACTTCATAAAAATTATATTAAAAAAACTAGTTAATTGATATTCTTGGATAAAAAAGGAAGCAATCAATAACGAGGAAGGAAATAAAAGCAAAAATATGATTTATTTTTCGTTTTAGTTATTGATTTATAAAGAATATTCTTTTTGAAATATACTATGAGCCACGTTGTTTACTAGAGATATTGAATATCTGTGAATATAATTAGATTTCTTCGCAACAATGCAAAAAGAAACAGGAAAAAAAAATCATTTCTAAAACAATATTTTAAAAGATAGAGAGAAGAAGTTTTTCCATACAATTTTTATAATCGAATGTACGTGTTTCGTATCTGATTTTTTTGGATCTTAAAAATTTATTTTGCAGTTTTTAAAAATTTGATTATGCCAGAATTATTATTTATGAATAATTTTTTTGGAAGGAAATGTTGTAAACTTATTCCTTGTGTTTAATGGTACATTTTCGTATTTATCAACCTAATTCTTTTGTAAAAAATGTATTCCTATATGTAATTTATTACATTTTCCTAATTTTATTTCTCAATTTTATTGATTTTTTTAATTGAAAAGGTATTGAGAACTGGTTATTTTTAATTATGTTAAAATTGTTCTTTTACTGCAAATTCTGAAAAAGAGTTTTTATAGAAAAATCATATTTTTTTTCTAAAAGAATTTCTACTTTAGGTGAAGAAATACGTTTTTGAATAGCTTGAGCGTTATTGAATCTTTTTTCAGTAATGACATATATCGGTCTCCGATAGAATTGTGAAAAAGAAATAAAAAAGTCATTATAACTTCAATTCAGAAGAAATTTTTCAAATCTAGACTCTTAATTATCTTCGTGAAAAATGAAAGAAAAGGCTTCTATTAATGTTTCGAAAATAAAATATCATAGAATCGAGCAATTCTTTAAGAATATCTTTCTATTTTATTTCAACCTTTCGTTACAGTATTATTATTTTCTTAGATTGCTGAAGATATGTAAAGAGAATTATGGCCAATATATTTTAGTCGAATTTCTTTAAAAACTTAAAATGGAAAGATTAAATTTGCAGTGCTATCCTTGAGGAGTTATCAATAAGGGAAAGTATGTTGGAGATATAAGTATGAATGTTATTAAAAACATTTCTAATGTTGCCTTTCTTGAAACAACAATGCAAGTATGTACTTTCTTCTTTTTAAATTCCTACTATTAGTTCTCTCTCTACCAATTCATATTTATTTATACACCGTAAAATCCGGAGTATAACGCGCACTTTTAATACAAAAAATAAGATCAAAACTTAAGGGTGCTCGTTATACGCCGGGTATAAAAACAATAGCTTTAAAGAAACAAAAGAGGTGTGCATAAAAAAATTACTTCTATATGTATCTAAACACTGTTTATTTTTTAAAAAAAATTACTTGCCTTATGAACTAAAAAAAAAAGAGTTGTAGTTCTAGAAGAAAACTATTTTGTCACAAGTCTGGGATAATACCTCGAATAAATGACTTCAAAACATTAGAGCGAAGTATACTAATATTTCAGATTTCTTCGTAAAAAAGGGGGTGCGCGTTATACGGCGAATATACCTAAAAATTAAAAAAATTAAGCTTAAAAGTATAGGTGCGCGTTATACGCCGGATTTTACGGTATATATCTTTTACAAATTTTCAATCGTTAATAAATTATTTTCTATTCATCCATTCGAGTTTAAATTCATTTTTTGAAACTTGTAGTGGATGACACTTGATATTAATACAGTTTTTACAAATATTAATTCATTAATTAAGTTTTTTTTTTTAATTTTGAAATTATTCTGCGTTATTTCTGTCGAAGTTACAACTGGCTGCAACAGATGGCGCTATTACGTTTTACTAATGAAGTAAGAATTGACTTTAAAAAATTATATTTGCTTAAATATAAAAAGAACGTACATAAAACACTTGTGAGGAGGTTTTAAAAATTGCTCAAACATGCAATACAGCTATAAAACTTTTAAAATACAATAATGTACCGTTATAAATTTACACATTTATAACTGATAAATACTAATTAAATGTGATGTTTACGTTATTAGAACGAACGAGGAACGGTCAACACAGGAAACCGTTTGGGCCAGGCTCGCTGGAACAAGAATTAGGGGTCGATTCATCCTCAGGCGAGTTGATGCCTAGAAAGGTATTTCTCTGCCCTAAGAGTGACTATTTTGAAGATCATGACCAAATAAAAAAATTGAGGCCAAGAGGAAAAGCTTGAGAAAGCTAAGGCCCAATTTTCGCGCCACTAAAGGAGAAGTAAATATTAAATTTTGATTATTAGTGTTCTATGTTGTATTAATTTTAATATTTTCAAATATGTATGATATTTTTTCTTATATATTTATGGTAGCAATAAATGTACAAATACGACGAAACTCTACAGAAATAAAATGGAATTTTTAAACTATATATCTCAATACCTTAAGGTTAAAACATACAGAAATCAGTTTACTATTATACATCAATATTTTTTCTTGTTTAATGTGGACTATAACTTGTTAAATTATGTTTGTTGCTAATTTTGGCTGTATATATATATAACTATTTAAGGGTTAATAAACTTCTTTAAACTCGAGGTTTTAAAAATGCGTATAGCTTCATATTGGTATAAATTGTTTTTTTTTATTTATTGGGTGTAAGGGGAAGTTCTGTCTTTTTTTCTGAAGAGAAAACAATTTTTTTCGCTTTTTATTTAAAATTTAGTCTAAAATATAATGTTTTTTGTTAGTTACAAATGTTTTGCCACCGTTTTGGAATCTTAACTATCCCCCTGGAAAAGAAATCCTCTGTTTTTGAGACAAAGTATTCTTTCACTGCCATTTGGACATAATCATAATTTATGTATTTATTTCCATCTAGAAATTTTGGCAGTGGCCTGAACATATGATCGTCAGATGGTGCAATGTAAAGAGTATATGATAGCTGAGGTATAATTTCCCAACCTAACTCTGCAATTTTTTATACGGTATTTCTTCCCTCTAGAAAAGAAAAAAGACTAGAGTTGTCGTGAGGAAGAATCACACCTTTTATGTTGGCCAAAGATGCAGGTTTATGTTGAATTTCTTTATTAAAAACATAAAGTTGCGAATAGTAATGGCCGTTTCATTTTTTTTCAGCTACTCATAGTGCACTTAACCCTTGCTGTCTCACTTAACAATACAACATGATTTGACATATGCTTTTTTTTCTAACCACATGTTTGTACACTTTCCACTTTTCATCTCCAGTCACCAAGGGGGTCTAAAACGTTTCCCTTTTGTGACGAGCAAGATTTGAAGAACATATTGAAATTCTGTCCATTAAAGCTTTTTTCGCTTAATCCGTGTGGCACTCAGAGAGTTTGGACAATCAAGCTTTTTCGAAACTAAGCCTTTTAAGGTATCCGACTACGTTCGGAACCGTGATTTTATAAAAGTGCATAAATGGTTAATTTTCATAATATTTAGTGTCACTTAGATTAGAATAGATGTATAAAATTGTTTTAAGAACATTTTGACAAAAAAAACTATTTAAAAACAATATTTTGGCAAAAAATTAGCTTAGAATAGCCATTTTTCAAAATGTTCTTTTATAAAAAAGGCTTCTAAAATAATAATAATATTGTGTGTGTGTGTGCTTATATAAAGTAAAGACTTCTCCAGAGAGTCTGAACTATGAATTTTGAAAAATTCACATTATTTTCAGAGTTACAACCAATTGAAATAAATATCGGCGTTTCTTTTTTAAAAATTTCTCCCCTCTGTTGTCGTAAAATATGCATAAACTTACTTCTAAGTTACATATTTCCAAAATTCTAGTTCAGCCTCTGCACAGAGGTCTGAGCTATATACAGGTAAAATATTATAAAAGAAGCATTTTCACAAAAGGAGAATATTTTGAAAATTGGTCACTCTAAATTCATTTTTTGTCAAAATATTGTATTTAAATAATTTTTTATTGTAATACTATTCTTAAAGCAATTTTATATACATTTTCTAATCTAAGTGACAGTAAATATCATAAATATTATCCACTCATACCCTTTTGAAAAATCACGGTTCCGAACGTAGTCTTATACCTTAACCCTCCAAGCGGTCTGCACGCAAAATTCCGCCATTCCAAAGATCTGCCTTCAAGCAAGTTTCCCCAAAGCGGCCGAGCCGGATTCTTAAAAATAAGGCTCAACCACTTTTGAGAACTCCACCTGAAAGTAAAAAAAAATATGTGCGGTGCATTTTTGAAGCATCTTCAGAATGGCAAGACTTTAAGTGCAGACCGCTTTTAGAGGGGTAAGGTAATCCAAAGCAGCAATCTAAATAATTCCGAACTTGAAGGCTACTTCTGTGAGAGTTAACGTGGGATTTGTCCTGACCATACTGCATAGCACTTTTTCACTGACATTTGATGGTCTTCCGGATCTTGGTTCATCTTTCAAAGAAAAATCACCCAAGCAAAATTTCACAATCCATGTTTGGCATGTTCCAGCTGCTAATGCTTCCTCTCTCAACACTTCACTCAAGTTTTTCTTTGCCTCCATGGCGTTATTCACATTTTGGAACTCAAAAATTGTCTTAAATGCCTTTTTACTTCACTCATGTTGAAAGTTTTATCTGTTTAAAAAACCCAAATAGAATGCAAAAAATTGTGTATAAATCATCAATAGTATACTAATCTAACTGTTTCAATTGGTTTCAGGCAGATCTAAATTCTTACTAAGGATCAACAACGCATAAAAGTTCACCTGTTCAAAAACGACAGAACTTTTCCTTATACCCAATAAAAAGCATATTGTAAAAGAAGCCATGTATCTTACTATCAGTTTTTAAATAAAGAAACAAACTGAAATGATCCAACAAATTTGTAGGTATCTTTTTTCCAATTACTGCAGTTCATCCAAAAAAGCCATCAAAATTTCTAAGCATTATTTCCATGCTAAAACAATTTGTAAAAACCTAAACCCCCATAATTCTACTGTAAAACCTTATTAACCAAGTTTTAATCGCCTTCTTACAAAAATCTTTTTTGAATCAAAGATAACACAAGAACATAATTTCTCCCCAGCTCATTTGAGTTCCACTAATTTTCCATTCATGAGTAATTAACAAAAAAATTCAAACTAGGTTTCGAATTTTTTATTCATTGCCATTAATCTCTAAAATATATTCTACTAAAGATCTTAACAGACTTTATTCTACATCCAACATTCATGAAATACATTCAGGATGAATAAATTCTAGTTTTATCCACCTAGTTGATGATAAATTATAGTAAAATCAGAGAAAGTGTCTGAAGTTACTATGTTCGTACACTAAAAACCAGATAGTGAGGTAAATGGCTAAGAAAAATCTAAGAACATCTCGGTTTTTCTCTAAAACAAATTCTAGATTTTCGATCCTTCGATCACCTTTTAAAATGAGATAATGGTTTTCACTTTCTCTACATCCTTCATCCAAATTGGCAGCTGCTGTTTCAATCTATTATTAAAGGTAGATGTCGGGAAGGGTTTGTTCGGGTATCTTTTAAATCTTAAAGGAGGAAAAATAATGTGCTATAAAAAAACTGGGATCTGATACCGTTTATTACGGTTATAAATGACGTCTATTTAAACTTGAATTGATAATTTTATAACCAATGCAAATGATAGATGAATTCTTCGAGTGAGTGAGACAGTGAGTGATATTTAGGAAGAAAATAAAAGGGATGGAATTTTTAGTTTTTGTTCGATAGGTGATTGCTGAAAGATTAAAATGAGACGTATTTTCGAATTTGCGTTTAGAAATAAGTTGATTTGGATGCAAGAAGAAATTGTACATATTCAAAATTTCTAATTTAAAAGTTATTCTGTCAAGTTAAATGAATACAATATGCTATATTTTGATCATAAAGTTAAATAAAATAAGCTATCTGAAACTTAACATAGTGAAAATGATATTTTTCTTTTGACTGTGATTAAAAGGACGGAAATTAAGCCAAAAAATAAACCAGAAAAAGATAAATAGTTAGGAGTGTTATTACAGTTTAAGTGTACTTACTGCACTGGAAGAGAATGTTAACATAGTATTAATAACTCCCCCTTTTTTTAAATGATATATACGAATATGTTTTATTCTAAGAAGTTTGTGTGTACTAAAAACTTACATTTCTTTGTATCAAATATTTATAATTGTGTAATAAGGTTTCTTTTATAGCATAACTTAGGACATGATACAGCTTCATTAATTTTATATTCAAAAAATAAAACTATGATTGAAAGGCAAAAAAGTCTCAGAATTTAATTTTCCAGTACATGATCCACTTTTCTAATTTAATAAGTGTTTATGAAGACTATACTCACAAAAAAATCATTGTTATAGTTTTATTCTGTAAATGAGGATTAATATGCAGTAGTTTTAAGAAAGAATAACCATAGCGCTTTGTTTTGAAAAATTAAAAATTCGTCTTTAAAGTTATTGTTTGCAATTAATTTGTACTTTTATTATTTGGGGTTCTTAGAACTTTTAATCATATGCAGAATGTTTTCCACGATACGTTTTTTAAAATTCCAATATTAAGCAACTTCGCATACCTAGAAAGCGTCTACCTTTTTTTCTGTACTACTTTCACTAATATTTTCTTGACAATATTTTTCAATTAAATTTTCCACGTTGTTTTTAGACTAACAATAGAAAAAGTATTTTATTAAAGCAAAGTCAAATTAATTCTTTGAAATTTTTAAAATTACTTTGAATCACATAGGGATAGTAAAAAATCATATTAAAAACGCAAAATTATTTAATTTTTTCGAAATAGGTGTTTTAATTTCGCACAAGATCACGCACATGCATACGCCTACGCACATTATATGAAATCAAAGGAATTATTTATAGATTAAATATTATGTAAATAATAGAAAACTTAAATTTTGAAACAGAGAACCAAGAATATATAAAATCAACATATAACAGAAAGGTAATTGATCACACATGATAACTATTATGCTTTATAAAGCTGTTACTGATTTAGGGCAGTGAAGTCGGGTTAATCTTGTTTTTAAAAGCCTTCTCTTTCAGAAGAATATTTACACTTTATAGAATGAAAAATGAATACAAAGAAGTTACTAAGAATTAAAGCAAATTGCCTCAGGCTAAAAATATTTCGTTTTCACTAGTTGATCTGTTGATATTTTCTGTATAGGAAAATAATAATTTACTTTATATTATTTTTCTAATTGTATTAATCTAAATGTGTTAATAAGATCATAAACTTATACGCCTTGAGTGGAATGTAAGATGTGTGTATGTATGTACGCGTTAGAAAGATAATTATATAACTGCTTTTTTTAAATCAATTTATGATCTTTAACTCAATATATTGATGGATGAGGAATATTAAAAAACAAGATACAATACTCTTAATGTAGGGATAAAGAATTTCTAGTCGCTTAAGTTTAACTGGCCTTGAATAGATGTTAATCGTTCTACTAGTAAAGAAAGATTAAATTCAAAAATTTGCAATAAATATGCGTAACACAAAGATGTGTAAGAAAATGTACATGTGTTTTTTCAACCTTTTGAAATTTTCAAATGTGAATAAGGGCTATTAATTATCTAATGCCTTTTTTTAGATATTCTTACGTGTGTTCAAGTTCATTGTGTTTATTTAATGCCATGCCAATCTGACGAAACCAATCTTAAATTTATAACAATGATTAGAAAAAATGAGGAGTTTGTGACGGGCTCACGCGTCTTTTCTGTAACATAACCTCTGGGTTCTTTGATGGCCAAGAATTAATGGCAAATCTTTTCCAACCCAAATCTAAGAAGTGAAATGCAATTGTGAAATACAAATAAGATAGCTTTTAAAAGAACAGAAGTTTCAGTAAGCAGACTGGCAATTTAGGGAAAGTTATGTTTAGAAGAGATACGAGTGTGAATGGACGGCCTATCAAAAAGTTACCGGGATATTCAGCCATTGATACAAGGTGCATACCATTGCACGTACGCCCAGACATCTCGTACCGTGATAGAATCTTATTTTGGATTAAGGTAGGACTGATTATTTGATATTAGGACTTGAAATATTATTAGAATTGAAAGTAGGCAGATAATATAATTATTTAGATAAGTGGTCTAAGTTACGCGATCAGGTTTTATTACTGTGTGTTTGGTTTATTAGATTCTCACTTATTAAAATTTATCTAAATCATTAGAGATTTAAGTTACATTCTTAATAAAGTCATATAAAGAATTTTAAAATGTCTATTCAATTTGACAATCCCACACCTTTAATTCACGCTGACAATCAAAGATATGGTCACCATAGAACGACCATATCACAAGTTCTACATTTATTTAGAAATTGTTTGAACAAATAAATCCTTTTTCAACTTTTCTTACATGTTCTACAGATAAAAAAAAATTCGAAAGCTTTTAACAGAAAAACCTCCTCGGTTATTTGAATTTTTCATTCTAAGTATGTGGTCTTGGGTCCTTTTTTCTTATGTGAAATATATTTATAACTCCTAAATAAAAAAAATATTAATACTTTTCCAAAATATTGAAAGATCCGTTTCTCTCGAAAGAATCTGCCTGCCTTTCTTTACGTATATAAATCTTACACTTAAAAAAAATCTTTGAGAAGCGAGTAGAAAAATGATGCACAGCAGCCGCTTTTTCCTATCGAGAGTCAGGTTAGATATATCATAAATCAGTCACGTCAAGATTTTTAAAGGTACAAAATTGCGATTGAAAGAGAACACCACCGCTTACAAAGCATCTCATTTTGATGTAATAGCTTTTGTAGTTGTAGAGAGGATGCATTTTCCTTTATTGAATGAATAAAGACGGTTTTACCTACCTCAAAAGGAGAAGTAAAAATTCGGATAATAATAGAAAGAAGACGGAAATAACTCAGGAAGACGCATGATTTTGTTGTTGACAATAATTGATAAAATGTGAAATATCGGACATTGGTCTCTTTTGATATGTTATTGTGTGGTTTATGAAGCATCTCTTTCGTTGAAATTGCCTTTTTAATACTTTCAAGTTTAATAAAAATTATATATTTAAACCAAATGACGTTTGAATACACTTATTCTAAGATATATGTTTTTTTTTCTGTATGGTAAATGAGTGCTTATTAATACCGCACAATGAAACAACACAGCTATGGGCAACGAATCTCTTAATTTTGAACCACAGTCAAGTGATGAAGACGACAACTGGGCCGGCACCTCCTCATCGAATTCCCACACCATGCCAAAGGAAAGACTTTACGCCTCGACTGATTTAACATGCATCAGCTCCCCTGCACATTCTCGAAAAGTCATGACATGATGGCTACGAGTCCATGACCATGACCACTACGCTACCGCGTTTATTTCAGTATGGTGAATTTCGCTTCATATTTTGCTACATTATTGTTTTTTAAAATTATTTAATCTATATCACTTACAAATAACTGAGATAGTAATGCATACTAAATTTATCATATTTAATAATATTGTATACATACAGAGTGTAAATATAAATGGCTATCTTCCTATGTTGGCATAGATTGGGATAATTGTATTTTATATATGCCAATTAATTCATTTGATACAAATTATTAGTCAAAAGTTCAAAAGAAAGTGGCAGGGTATAGAATATTTTTAAGGTTATTGCTATTGTAGGCAATCACATATTCACAACATGGTTATGAAAACATTTTCAT
Organism: Trichonephila inaurata madagascariensis; assembly: GCA_019973955.1. Taxonomy (NCBI): domain Eukaryota; kingdom Metazoa; phylum Arthropoda; class Arachnida; order Araneae; family Nephilidae; genus Trichonephila; species Trichonephila inaurata. Next base: position 92,665 of record BMAV01001843.1, read on the forward strand.
TTTCACCTATAACCTTTTCTTTCTACTTCATGAGCAATAACAAACCATTGGTGAAACTTGAAAGCTTCGAGGAAGTGAATGTTTCCGTCGAATTGTGCAAATGATTTCATATTTCACCAGTGGTCAAACTCTTGATTAATGCAAATTGTTCCGTGTGAAATTGAATCGTACTTTGAAGTCTTCACATAATGCAGTGTGAAAGTTTGGTGAGTTATACACTGCTTCAAATATACTCATTGTTACTGAAGTATGGTTTGGTATTCCGAAACGCATCATTATTAGTATACTATGTGGCTTTCATATCATATTAATAAAAGAAAATTGAATTTCTTTGAATTCACAGGTATGTGTAAGTGCTTTTAAATTTAACTATTTTTTAAAGAAACTCCTTATTGTAAAGAATTTTGTTAAACTATAACGAGAGATAATTTTACAATTTAAATAAATCTTTCCCAAAATGATTATGTTTGAGCTTTAGTACCGTTGTGTGTGGTAAAATTTAAGGCTACACAGTACCCTTAAAATTGTTTTTGGGGTGAGACAGTAACAGTAAAAATAATTTATGTTTTATATTTAGATTATATTATTAAACTGATTCTGTAAGAGTAAAAAGTCAGTTTGATCAGCCACTATATTTTGCAATTTTTAAAAGAAAGTTTTTCTAATTTTTATAAAATGATAAATTTTTGAATCTTTTTAGTCAATTTAAGTGATTTATGTTTCTTAGATTATTGTAAACAAAAGTCAGTAGGGATTTGAAAATCTGTTCCCTTGCTTATTTTTAATAATTATTTTTCTAGACAAACCTGGAAAAAACACGAAATTTTTTGAATATTAACTTCAGTATTTTTTAAAAAAAATAACTAGGCACAACTCAGACCTAACTCTATACTAAATTTTATACAACATACATTTGGAAGTACATATAAAAAATTTGAAGATGCTATCTTGAACAGAAAAAAACCCCTCTTATCTCTTCAAAATTAAATGTCTGAGAAAAACGCATTTAAAGTTTATAAAGACATAAAACAAAAACTTATAATGTCCGTAAAGCTCTAATTTTTTAATATATTGTAACTTAAGCACTTTTTAAAAAAATAACTAGAGATCTCAGCCTTAAATTTATACTAACTTTTATAGAATATACGTTTGGGAGTATATACAAAAAATTTCATGGCTCTATGATGAAGAGAAAAAAAGCCTTAGGGATTATAAAACACTTATACCTTCAAAACTGAAAGTCTGAGAAAAACACATTTAAAGTTTGTAAAGGCATAAAACAAAAACTTATAATGCCCTTACAGCTCTAATTTTTTAATGCTATTTCCCAATGTATTTTATACATTAAAATATTACTTTAATTAAGTGTGACTGA
>BMAV01001843.1:104068-114688 GCA_019973955.1 Trichonephila inaurata madagascariensis
CTCACCCCCCCCTCCCATCCCTTCCTCTATCCCTCTCTCTATACACCTACACACACCCACACACACACACACACACACACAAGCGCTTTAATAGGAATATGGTGAACTATGAACTATTCAAGATACAAACACACAAGTTAACATTATTTTTAGCGACTTGGTGTCAATATGGAGTCTTTATGAAAATATCTGGAAAAGTCTATGAATTCATTACCTATGACGCAAGTGAATTGTTAGAGAAAGTTGTGGTAAGTTGTCGCGCGGACAAAAAATATATAGCGGTCGCTTCCTGAAGCTGAGTTAGTTCTACTTCAGCTTTTGAAGTATTTCACTTCAGTGTATTTGCCTACTTCCAATAGTTGCTTACGGGTAGTTTTTATCGTTGCGTACCTTTATTTTTAGACACCCATAGTTGTACCTGAATGCTGTAGAAGGAGTGAGAAGCTTCTAGAACTTTTTTGCGAGTTTACTGCTGTTTTTCATGTATTTTACGGACGGTTTTTGTCAATAAATTTCATTGCTCTAGAACTGTTTTGTTCTTTGAAACTGACAGCAAAAAGTTTATGAGCCCCTATCTACACAACAATATGAATGTATATATAAATGAATGTGATATCTTTTAATATCGTATGGATACTCATTTTGTCTGGTGAAGTGTGCAGTAGTTTGATGTGTCATCGACTTAGTAAATCATTGAAAATTTGGTAAAGAAATATTTATTTATGTTGCCTCTATAGCTGTCGAAAGAGCTGCCGGTATAGTATTTTTACACGAACTAACCTTTTGATTATGTCCCAAATAAGTTCGATGAAACGTATGTTTGGCTGACTAGGTGACCTAATCATTTACTGGAATTGTCCAGAATGATCCTCGAATAAATAATAAATGATTTTAATTCGATGAGTCGATAACCTTGTAATCCTGGAATATTCCATTCTTGTGTGTGTATGTGTGTTTGAGTGCATGAAATTCATGTATTGCTGCAGATTTTTTCCAAGAAGTTGAATACAACCTCTTCGCCACAATTCCCTTCCCCAATATGTTGTCATCATCAGCTTTGAAAGTTCCTTGCTCACGAATTAGGTACATGACTTCATTGGATCTGTGCCATACCTGAACATTATTTTCAGTTCTTGCCAACTGGATTTGAGATTCGTCGAATAAATAATGTTAATTCTCAACGGTACCTCAAAGGCAATCCTATTGCCATATTCCATTTGCATAATATTTTTACGTATTTTTTACACCAGAGAGAGCCACTAGCGGCCCACAAAAAGTTCTTATGAATCTCGTTAAAATAGTCAGAAAATTGAGATTTCTTTTCTGTGCATTATTGAAGATTCATCTTTTATTTTGCACTATCAGAAAACAAAGTACCTGCAAGTGTTTCTACTAGTAGATTATCTGTAGGATTTTGGAAGACAGGGTTACAAGAAGATCTTAGAATTTTAAGAAAACTGAGCATAAATTCAATTTGCTCTGTTATCCCATTACTACTGATATTGATACAGCACTTAAGGAAATACAGCTTGAACTTACTGACTTTAAGTCAAATGTGAAAAAAATGTTTAAATCTATACCATTGACTTTTACAGATCTTTGTTAGCAGAAAAATTTTCGCGTATGAAGAAATTTGCGGGAAAATCGTTCTGTTTCCGAGCGAAATTTTTCTTGCATGAAGTTCAACAACAAAAGTAAACATAGATACTAGCTGGCTGACATAAACTTGTTGTTTGTGATGAGAATTCCAACAAACAATCTCACTCCTGATATTTTAAAAAATGTAGAAAAGTACTATAGGGTACAGTTGTCTCATATTAAACTGTTTTTAAAATTAAATGTACCTGAAGCTATATCTCTCTCTATATATAAATGGATGCTTGTGTATATGACTTCGCTTCACTCCAACACCGTTCAATCGATCACTATAAAAATTGGCATGTATATGTACCTTTTGTGGAGAAGATTTTTGTGCTATCCTATTTGTTGCAGCCCCCGCCAGGTGGCTCTACAGCATATCAACTTCTGCACCGATCAATCAATTGCTAAGTTGCCAACAGGGTCGCTAAAAATGAAGCCAACTTGGCTCTATCGCTAACATGACGCTTTGTTTCTATTGAATCGCCATTATACTGTAAAGGACGGTGTTGGTTGCGAATATATATTACAGTTTTAACATAAAACAAATACAACAGAAAGTAATATTAAGGTATTACACATCCAGATATAAACTATTTGCACTATTTTAAGCTTTCATTACACAAAATTTGCAACAATATATTACTTTTGCTAAACAAGTATTTTCAAAAATCGAGATACTAGAGAGTTACGGGGTCGTTATAAGTAAAAAAAACCCCTTTTTGTCAGCTATTAGACCTACAGACATAGAATTTAACAAACAGGATTTTTCGTTTAGCTGAGATATGCAAAAAGCTTTTTTTGTTTTTGTTTTTTGGCAATTTACGTAAAACTAACTCATTAAAAACTTTTTTCATCCTTCAGTCTGCTTTATTTAATTTTTCTGTTCACCCGTGCGAAGAATGGGTATACCATCTAGTACAGTATAAAATTAGCACAATAAAGAAATTGAATAAAACTGTCACTATTTAATATAATATATTTATTATTTTTTTATTATGAATGCAATCATTTTAAAAAGGTGCGACAATGCAGTATCCTCCATTACCACAATATGGCCAACGAGTCAAATTAAGTTGCCCACCCCTGGTTTACACACATACGTCTATCACAATTCCACATTGTTTGTTGTTGCCCTTTGATAAATGTTTCCTATCCGATGATATTGACTCTATGCAGACATTATGGACTATTTTAAGGTATCCGACTACGTTCGGAACCATGATTTTGCAAAAGCGTTTAAATGGATATTATTTATGATATTTAGTGTTGCTTAGATTAGAAAATGTATTTAAAATTGTTTTAAGAATAGTATTACAATAAAAAATTATTTAAGTACAATATTTTGACAAAAAAATGAACATAGAATGACCCATTTTTAAAATATTCTCCTTTTGTGAAAAATGTTTCTATTATAATAATATTTTGCCTGTATATAGCTCAGACCTCTGTACAGAGGCTCAAGTAGAATTTTTGAAATATATAACTTAGAAGTGGGTTTATCCATGTTTTACGACAACAGAGGGAGAGAGAAGAAAAAATTGCAGATAATTATTTCAATTGGTTGTAACCCCGAAAATAATGTGAATTTTTAAAAAATCGTAGTTGAACCTCTGTACAGAGGTCTGAGCTATATACAGACAAAATATTATTATAATAGAAGCATTTTTCACAAAAGGAGAACATTTTGAAAAAAAAAAGATTATTTTCTAAGTTAATTTTTTGCCGAAATATTGTTTTTAAATAATTTTTTTTGTCAAAATGTCCTTAAAAAAACCATTTTATACATCTATTCTAATCTAAGTAACACTAAATATCATGAAAATTATCCATTTATGCGCTTTTTTAAAATCACGGTTCCGAACGTAGTCGGATACCTTAAGCAGATATCGTTTTTTTGGTTATTAAATAGATGCAGTCTGTCACTCCTTTGCCCACGGTAGTAGGTATTGTTTGGAATTGAAAATTCTTGGTACAATTTTTACACTGTGATTTGAGCAATGTTAAATTTCCCAACAATTCGTGAAATTTAATGTCTTATGCCTCTAGCTCGAAATAGTATTTCACGTTCAAAGTCTTTTGATTTCCAATGTTTATATTCTCACAATACGTTAGAAAAAGTTTTACATAAATTGTTTGAGTGCATTGTTCTAACAATGCATTGTTCAGTTATACATTTCATTTGATTCTAATCCCATGACTTTTGATGCTTCAGTATGTAACAATGTTAGTAATAAATGCAGATGGGATTAAGCAATAGACATCCAACTCGTAACAACTCGTTATTTACTTAGAATTAATCTTTGTTATAAATGCAATATATTTTTCGAAATAATTTTTGAAACCTATCCTCTCCATCGAATGAACTATGTCGCTACAATCAGAAACGAGAGAGAAAGAAGAATCAAACAGAAAATATGGAGATTGCCTCTTAGAGATTGTAATGAATTAACTGCTTGGAATGCAACAATTTAAAAACCAATTAATGTGCTTTGAGTTAAATTGTTTTTGATATATACAATTTTAGGGCATCCAGAGCCTTCTCTACATAGCTTTTTGATGCTATGTTTATATTGACTTGAGAAAATAATTGACGCTTTTCGCATTCTGGAAGTAACACACAAAAGGAATAATTTCCCATCTCTCTTTGAATTTGCATATGACACAATTTTAGTACTATTATACATAAATAGATTTATCTATTTCTTACTGTAGTTTTTTTATTGCGATAGTTAAAGTATATAAACATGATATTGATTCTTTATTTGTTTATTTAGCGTGATATGTCTTAGTTGTTCTTATTTAGAGTTTTAGAAATATTTGTATGTGTATGGAGTTTTTAAGATTCAAATTTTTATGCCTACTTGTATGAATGTTTGACGAATATTCTTTTTGGAAGAGTTTTCAATGAAATCTTACAGTTTTATGCATTTATTGTTTTACTAGTTTAATTACGTTTCATATTCAAATATTTTACGTACGTAATAACCATACCTTTGCGATTTTCCTTGTCATTAACTCTTTTTTACTAATTAAACAAGAAATAATATCACACACGCAATAATTAATGATTAAGGATTTTGAAATAAACCTCTTTTGATTTCTTTTGAAAATAAAATATCGAATCACCTAAAAGAAAAATAAAAGCAGTGCCTTTATAAATGTATTCTTTACATTAATTTTTGATTAAGTTATGAAAATTAATTTAAGGACACTTTTAAATAGATCACATCAAGTGGGACACACATTTAAAGAAAAAATAACAAATGTAATTAGTGTTTCTGTCATGAAGTATTTATTTATAATTAATTTAAAAAGGAATAAACATAAATAATGCATACTTCAAACATTTTAAAAGAAAAGAAGCCGTGTTAACATTTTATTTTTATTATTCAGTTGTTTTCCTTGCGAGCTATTCGCAAGAGTTAATATGATTTTCTTTAGTTAACAAAATGAAAAAAACAACAAATAAATATGACAAAGTAATAACTTATTTAATTACCAAGCAAGTTAGGGGGTTCAAATATACGTTTTATCATTTGAAATAAAAATAACGTTTAATCCTTAATAAAATTAAAAACCGTTCTTATAATTTTATAAATGAGAAATTACTTTACTTAAGGGCTAAATAAGAAATATCCGATTAAATTCTTGATATCTGAGAAATAAATGAAATTTATAATTTCGCTTGAAATAAGTATTTTTTGTTTCTGAATCATATTAATTATTCGAAATGATACCAATTCATTAGCGAAAAAAGTTCAAAATTAAACTCAAGAGGGACATAATTCACCATGTAAAAGAAATCCCTTTCAAATGAAAGAATAAACATTTTCTACTGTTCTTGCTTAAACTATTATGCTCCACATTGCTTTATTAAATAAACATTAATTATTTACTAATAAAAACGTGTTTTTTCTAAAGTCAATTAATTTTTCTAATCACCTTAAACGAATAATCACATAATTTATTTCTAAGGAATTTAGCTAATTGGGCTTTCATAAACTTTTAATCATGTTAAAAAATGCTTATTAATTTAAATAAAGATACGATAGTTTGAACTTTTTTAAGAAAAAAAAGAGAAATGAGATTTGAATTTCCGTATTGTTTCTGCCAGTGAAATAGCTTAAATTCTTCCTTCTTTGAAATGACATTTTTGAATGACCCGACCTGAGTATTAAAGTAACGACGCTATGTTCTCCTATAAAACTTCTCTTTCATTTATCTGAAAGCTACTTTGATACATAAAATTTTAAGTTCTCAAAAAGTCCATAAATGTCGAGTTTATAGCCGTTTTTTGGGTTGTGAGATAGGCGACAATGTATGATGTACCTCAAAACTTATTTTCAACTAGACTCCAGAGCGTAACAACTATTTCCTAAGCAACTCTTAGAACTTTTTTTTGTTTCAAGATATTTCATTCTGCCTTTTTTTTATTGTTTTTTTTCCTTAAGTGTAGCATCTCAACCTAATCTACACACTGTAACCCTGAAAAGTTTCTCCAATTACAAGTTATAACATAAAACACTCAGTTTATATAGAATTCTTTTATGCTAGTGCTTCAAAGAAAGGTGTCTCTACCTAAATAGGTTTTTAACAAATTTGTTGGAATCTGAAGAAAAACTTTCTTTTCAGTAGTGTCTACGGCGCGGCACCAGATTTTCTTGACTTGTTTTCTAAGAATATAATTTTTGGTTTTCTAAAGCAGAGTACAGTTTGATTTCGAAGAACGAGGTTTCATTATATCGCGTTATTCGAATAGAGCTGTATATTTTCAGCTCTTCCAGAGATGCTACAATCAAATTAATGTTCTAAAAAACATTTGCTAAATAGTTTGTGAATCTCACTTTCTATATCTACAAAGATGTCACGATTTGAGATACCGTGTTAAAAAATAAGTCCAACAAACTAAATAAATAATTTTTGTTGTTGTATGAAAATTATATTTATAGAATATTTTCAAGATGCAGGGAATTAATAAAAAACATTATTAATAAAAAAAGCATTTTTTAAGGTATAAGAAAAGTATGGACCCAAACTTCAGTTTATTATTTTGTAGTCCTTTAAATAAATTGTAATATAAATATTATTCACGAAGTTAGATAATTACAGAAACTGAAGGGTGGTGCAGCAATACATCATGAAAAAAGTATTGCGTACAGACAGAAAGGTTGAAAAGCAATAGTCTAAGAAGTATTAACGAACTTTTTGTAAGAAAAGTATTGACCTTTTTACTTTACTGTACTTTGAAGTAGTTCCTGTATTCATAAGTATTTATATATATTTCTTTCCATTTGTTTAAAAAAAATGACCTAGGAAATTGAATTCTAAGTTAATGAGCTAAAACGATTACTTTTTACTATTTATTTCTCCGAACAAATCAGTTAATTGAAAGATGATTGGTTATTAAAACTAAAAAGACTATACTATTTAGACTAGAAAAATATCTAATCTATACTATAGAAATGGTACTTATTACATAAAATAACAAATAATAATAAGTAGAATTTTCAGCTTTTTAAACATTAATCACTAAAATACGTAGACAATTACAATTTTTTTCGTTTTTCAATTGAATAAAATTTTATAAATCCCTTTCATGCCTTTTTAATAATAATGTTACACTAATAACACATTGAAGATATCATTAAGAAGTCGCTAGCAATCTAGCACACATTTGAGTAAAGTCCGAATGTTTCGTATTTAAAATAATAACTTGATTACTGCGTCTTAATTCTAATACTATTTTAACTAAAATATTGTGAAATACAGCATTATCCGCATACTTATAAAATGTATTGAAAGTTATTAAATTTTTTAGAAATTTTTTAAAGCTTACTCTCAGAAATTAATTAGTAATAAAAGAGTAGTGAATATGATTTTTATAGCATGTACCAAAAAAGTTTTATGATTTGAAAGTGAATCATTTTTTTTTCAGAATTTCAAAGCCTACCTAAGCAGAAAGGATGTTCTCTAGTATGTAGATGAATGATAAAATAAAATAATAAAAAATCTCAATTTTTATATTGAGTACTGTGACAAAGGGAATGAAGGTAAGGTGTTCGAGCCGTTTTATTTCATAGTAATTTTTGTTAAAGTGAATTGAATAATTGTATCCCATTTTTAACATCTATTAAGATAAAAGGATACATACTGAACAGTTACAAGGGGAAAAAAAAAGACAAACAGCGTTTAACAGTTTTTTTAGTATAACATTTAAAAAAACCTACTGTCGAAATGGTAGTGCACAATAAAGAGAAAGACAGGAAAAAGTTTGTGTTGGATTGGTTCGACGGTGTTGAAAAAGAAATTTGATTATGAAATGCTGAAATCTACAGAGCACTACTCACTTTTTATTCAGTACTCACTTATCAGCAAAAATCACTTTTGGTTATTTATACTGTGGAAAAATAATTATTTTGAGTCTAAAATCATCTAACCAAAATTAAGACTTTTCAACTTTTTTTTTCTTCGAAAATTCAATGCCTCTGTGGTAATATTAAATTTTAAATTTATTTATTTTTTTTAAATTGGTCTTCTCCCAATCTGTATACCATAGAACATCTTTTCCGCATATACAGATTCTGATTAATATTATTTTCTTCCCTCCATACGACCGTGACCCAACCTTTTGTGATGTAGAATGAAATGTTTTTATAAATCTAAAATATTTATAGAAGCGAACTTTTATTTGTTATTTATAATTAACTTAAATGTCTTGATGTTTGTTTTTGGTTCTGCTTAATAAAATAACACGTTCTTTTATTAATGCACCGAATTTCGTTGAGAAGACTTCGCATTAAAAATTAGTTTTCGAATACGTTTTTTTCAAAACATACGGCACTGAGATATATTTGTAATTTTTAAGTCCATTGTATGTACTCTTTATTTAAAGAATGAACAACTCACCAGAGAGTTAATTACAAATATCTTTGTTCGGAAGATTTTTTGTCCTTTTTTTTCCTTGTAAGATACAAAGAATTTTGAAGTCTGAGCTAGATTTACAATGTGATATTCATAAAATACCTAGAGTTTAATTAAGTATATAAAAAACTCTGAAATGAATACCTTTTTAATTTTAAATAATCTTGCATATACTTTATAATTAAATACGTTTTCCCGTTATAGTAGACTATTTTTCTTTTCGAGGTATGCGTAAGACAAAATATTGTTGTAAAAGCCAATTAAGTTGTGAAATGTTTTATGAGTTTAAAGCAGTGCTTCTCAAACTTTGAATATTTGCGACCTAATATTCAAGCATAATTTTCATCGCACTCTCCTCCATACAATAACGATGTATTGAATTCAATAATACAATACTTTGACGCTAAAACTGCAATACGACTTAAACATCTTCAATGCCATCGGCGAATGTAAACGCCTCGCTCAGTTATTTTCCCCGACGTACAGATAGGTCTGTCCGAAGTATCATCTTTTCTGTGCAATGCTGTCCATAACATTAGTCCAAAGGCTTTGAATGCAATAAAAGAACCTTGGCAGTGTTTGAGAAGGATGTACTTATTTCACCGCATTTGCTTATTTACGGCTTCTTCCCCCTCTCCCATACATCACATACGCACACCTACGTGGAAAACCACGGCATTGAGGAGCGAGTCGCGTAAATTTTAATTCGCAGTTAAGGGATTAATTTAAACCGTACACAAAATTATCAAAATAAGTGTAAAATTTAGCATATAATTTTATATATGACACAATCCCATGAAGTCCCTGGTAATTGTTAAACTTGTTCTTAACTTAGCATTGTTAAACTAATTATAAACAACATTGTGCAGTACTGATACATTTATAAATGTATTACATTAGTGCAAATGTGCATTTTATTTTTTATTATGTCAGAATGTATTTTTTGTTTTTTACTTTCAGTAAATTAGTAATTTTTTTTAAAGAATCGTTTGCTATCGATTTTATTGTATGCTTGCGCCCCCCTTGTAGAGTTATCCTGCCTCCCAAGGGGAGAGCACCCCACAGTTTGAGAAACTCCGGTTTAAAGAAAGATTTCATTTCTTATGAAAGATAAACGTAAATTCTGAATATTTGTTTTCTGAATAACTGAACTTCTTATTATGTATTAAAGCAAGGTATATAAAGTGTCAGAGGGGTGATTGTAGGTAGAATAGGATGACAAATCTCGATAAAGCATGGGATCGTAAACACAATTTAGTCGGAGTAATTCGCAAAAACAGTTATGTATGATGATGTCGAGTGGAATGAAAAGACGCAACAAGATGTAAGAAATACATTTATCAGACGTAAAGCATATTACATCATAGCACGACGTCAGAAATGCCACGTTAAGAAAACACAGTACAATTAAATTTACAAAAGTCGGTCAAAAAATCAAATGTAATTTTTTTTAGCCTAAATTATTTTGTATATACTTTTCTATACTCTCACAAAATTTGAAATTTCTAATTTTAAAAAACGCATAGTTGTAATAACTTTTAGGTTCGTTTTTATTCACATTCCAATGGAAAATCAAATCTTTGCACTGACTTATCTCAGAAAGATCAAATAACTAGTTTGTCTTCACTTAAAATGCTAATGCCTTTTTTTCTATTGTGCCTAATATTTGGAAATTTTTTTAATTGGTTTCTAATATTACATGGTACAAAAGTTGGTATGCATTATTTATTCAAAACAATACTTATTTTTAAAAAATAATTGAATTTAGAAATGATACATTTTCAAGGAATTTTCAAAAAGTATTCATAAAAAGAAGTATTGTACAAATACCAATCACGTTATCGCAAAACCCATACCAACTGTTGTTATACATATTTTGACGTACTTGTAAATTGTAAATTAAATTACTTGTACGTCAATATTTGTAGGAGGAGTAGTATTTTAAATTCACTTCATAAGTTTCAAGTTTTTCCCTTAAAAAATTAAATGGTTAGCTTTTTATAAAATTTTGAGCACAAAATCTGTTTTACATCATACATACACATAGGAGGCAACAAA
>BMAV01001843.1:119745-177624 GCA_019973955.1 Trichonephila inaurata madagascariensis
GTGTGGGCTCTCCTAGGATTTTACCGCGAGGGTGTTCGTTCAACTTGAACCCAATAGAGCATGTCTGAATCATACTGGATAGTCTATGCAATTATCTTCGAGACCTTAGTGACTTGACAGTATGTTTTTTCTTTTTTTGAGAAGGGGCCCAGATCCCGCAAAGCGCGATTGATGATCTGCTAGCAGTCATGAATCGTCGTTGTCGAGCGTGCATCTCATGTAAAGGCGGTCACAAACACAACTAAAGAACGTTTGCAACTAAACATTTTTTGCATAAGTTAGGGATATTATTGATAACACTGCTTATTTAAAAAATAATGGTTCTTTTCCTCTTATTTAATGAGTGGCATTGCCTCTTCTTCTGTCCAGAAATCTGAGAAAGTTTCATTGCGATTCAATAAATTTATTTCATTTTAATGCTATTTTTCTGTTTATTGCTTAGTTTATAGCTTAGTATAGGTTATAAGTACACTTTTTAAAAAAGCATTATATCTTTGTTCATTAATTCTTCCTTTGAAATTTATTAAATATTACTACCATACATATATATGAACTGGGAATTAAATATACCTTAAGGTATCCGACTAGGTTCGGAGATAAATTTTTCAAAAATTGATTTTCTGAATAATTTTATTGTTTTAAAGAACATAAATAGGCTTAAAAAGTCATAACTAATAAATAACTAACATGTATTGCCCTTTTTTTTGAAAAAAAAAATATTTTTTTGAAAAATTTACAAAAAAAAAAAAAAAAAAAAAATGAAGTTAAGAAAAACGTGATAAATAAAAACTAATTGCACACAATGCAATTTTAACATCATTGATATACTTCATGATCGCTCTGAAGTGTCACAAACCGCAGGATAAAAAATAATTTAAGAAATAAATATTTTATTAGCATTTAAATTTGATGGTCAAGATTTTTCTTCAAAATTACTGCATGCTCTAAGCTAAAAATGGCTGTAAAATATGATTAAAGGTATCTGTCTTAAGACCTGTGATTTGTTACACTCTGAAAGGCCCATAGCATATATGTTATAAATGTCATTGCATTTGATTGGATTATTTAGAAGATATCCTGTTTTTCGTACAAAAATTATTATAAAAAGTTCATTCTTCAAAAAACGAATTAAAAAAAATTATTTTTATTAGTTATATAAAGTAAATGCTATAAAAAGAACTTAAAAAACTCTCTAGTTTTCTGTATTAGTCCTTTTTCCTCAATAATTAATTTATTTTTTCCCTAATGACCCAAACAACACCAAACATCAAACACCTAAAAAGCACTTTTTCAACCTAGTGAGATACCTCAAGAACATGAAACATGTTAAAGTAAAATAAGCTTTTAATCACATTCTACTGGTTTCGCAAGATCATATTGAGTAAAAAATTGAAGTTTGGCTAACATAGCAGAATTATTTATTTATAGTATACATTATATATTTAGGTTCCTCGCATAACTTATAAATTTTTGAGTGCAATTACAGCTATTGTCTTTGTCGCTATCAGTATCTATGAAATCTTTTCTTTTATTCTACTTATGAAACAAAATTCTGTATTCATTGTTACATGAACCAGAATTGGAACAAACTTATAAGTATAGATATGTAGAATGTATAAGTACAAAACTCTAAGTGACATTTTTGAATGTAAGATTTGTATAATTCACATTAGATTGCATTTCAATGTTAGGTTTTCAGAAACTGTTCAGATTTTAATATCGTGAGATGAGTCAATTAACCAAATTCTGTATTAGAATAACATATAAATAAAGTTTAAAGATGATTTTTTTTTGAAAAACTAATCTTTGGAATTATTAAAATTGTCAATTTTTCCCCAAATGAGTTAATGATTTAAATATTAATAGAAAACAAGTTAAGAAGAGAAATATATAAATCATGTAATAAATAAAATTCTAAACTTATGAAACATTACGGAAACCTATTTGATTCATTAAGAAAATGTTTTTTATTTATGGTTTTTACAAATTTATGAAACTATACCGAAATATAAGTTAGTAAAATATAGAGTATAATTTTTTTTCTTTTGATTCTATTGTTTGTTGTATGATGATGCACATAATATCTCTCATTAAAATGTGATTGTTATTAGAAATGGTGGTAATAGCTTCTTAAGAATATTTTCATTCTTAAATTTTCTTACTTTTTTCAATGGAATGTGAAGAAAGTTTTCTTTGCTTAAACTTCGTTATTTCATTACCATTGCAGATACCGAAAAATGCGTAATTCTTATTTATTTAACTCTTGTTATCCTTTTCTGTTAAGGAACAGTATAAATTTTAGTAAAACACTCTTTTATGATATTGAAACAGTGATTTTCAGAAAACTATATTGTGTGATGTCAAATTGCTTAGGATTAAATTTAAAACAATTAATAAACAAAAATATGTTAAGTTCTTTTTTCCCTCAGAGTATTCCCAAATCCTTTCACTCACATCTGTTAACAAATGGTTCAGCTATTTATAATGAGCTGAAATGTATTTAAGTGACAATAAATTATGAGCGCAATATTCTGTTTGCACCATAGTAAAATCTATATTTTTACAGAGATTTTATGTTTAATAATATCGCTGTAGAACATATAATCTAAATAATATATCTGGATAAAATCTTTGTAGAACATATAATCTATACATTATCTAGATAAAATTTCTGTAGAACATCTAATCTACATAATATCAAGACAAAATTTCTGTAAAACATCTAATCTAAATATAATATCTTGATAAAATCTCTCTAAAATATCTCTAATCTAAATAATATCTAGATAAAATCTCTGTAACATATCTAATATAAATAATATATAGATAAAATCTCTGTAAAATATCTGATTTAAATAATATCTAGATAAAATATCTGTAGTGCATTTAGAATCTCTGTCTGTATTTTCCCTCTGTTAGAAAACCCAGTAGAACTCTGTTTTATAATAGAGTTTTTTTTGTAGGGATAATTTTGAACCTTTTCTCAATGATCAATAATAGACTTGGAAAAAGTTAACCATACAATTTTCATGCTTTTACTCTCTTTTCTCAGTGAATAGCATAAAATATATACATTTTATTTGGAAGGTATTTCTTGAGCCATATATCAGGTATGACGATACGAGTGGAAATTTTACGACCGAGAGAAGAGTTTTAAGAGTTTTCGCAACAGATGGGGAGCCTGTAATTTCTCCTTCAACAGAAAAGGGATCTTCAAATCTTGGATGGTTAACTTTTGCTTCTGGATTGTCAATAAGTTTCTGCCAAATGTGTTCTTTTTCTTTTTGTATCGGTGGAAAGTCATTTTCTTGAAAATATTTTGCCTTAAAAGAGTTCAATTCATTTTTAGAAAATTTTCAGGCTGAATCAGTTCTAAATTATTTTCGTTTCTATAATTGTGTCAGTATTTTTGATAAACTGCACTTTGGCAATTTTGAAAAAGTAGAAACCTGCAATCTATAATTTTTTTACTGCTGAGGTTACATATATTTGTTATATACGCAGAAGTATTTCGGAAAAGTAAAAACAATTTTTTGCTGAAATCCGGATCTATTAATTTATTATTTCCAATGCAAGTGTAATGTGAGTCACATACAAAAAACAAGACAGATTATAACGAAAGTGTAATCAATAGCAGGATTTTTACAAGAATACTAATTTCGTGTAAAGGATGTATTTTTATAAAATATGATAAATTAAAAAATACCTTTACTACATTATGTATAATATGTATCATTAAATTAACTCCTGAACCGGTCAGTTTTTTCCCTAAAATGTTTCTAAAAGGGCAATTTTTTGTATCGTTTATAACTATGTATAGTAATTTATAGAATAATTTAATGGAAGAATTTGATTTTAATTTTCAATTTTAAAGTTTTCGCCTCTTTTTTATTATTGTGGAATAGCAAATCCCTAGGTTATTTCCCTTTCATAAGTAAACAGCAGATTGCTGTAAAGAATGTTTCATATATCTTAAAAGAATTTTTCTCATATTCACAAAAAATTTTCATGTTCGTACCACTGTCGAGCCAAAAGTTTATGAACACCTCCACATTTTATAATAAACTCGTCTGGATGACTTGAAAGAGACGTAATTAAGAGAGAGAGAGAGAATGGTGTTTAACTGCTATTAGAGAAGATAAGCTATCATTCTTGCACTTATTTTTGAGAATAAGGGAAAAGGCGGCTGGTCTAAGCGAATGTGAAAGAGGTCAGATTGTAGCGGCGTGATGACTTGGAACGAGTATCTCCGAAACAATTTGACTATTAGGTTGTTCGTCTTCTGCTGTTTTAGGTATTTATACAAAGTGGGCAAATAGCGGTGAAGCCAAAATTAGGCACCTAGTTGTTGGACGACTATGAGCCATCAACGAGAAAAGACGGCGGAGACAGTCAGACAGGGGCTCTGCTGACGGCTCCATACAATGCAGGTCCAGGTGCAAGTGTTCAGGAACACACAGTTCAGTGGGCACTACTGGATATGGTACCGAGCAGCAAACATCCCAATCTTGGGCATCTATTGACCAAACGTTATCGCCAACCACGCCTAGAGTGGGCTCAGAAACATTGAGACTTGACTATAAATAAGTGGAAGAGAGTTTCCTGGTTGGATGAATCACGACTTATCATTCATCACGTCAATGGTTGTCCACGTACACAGAATGGTGATGGTAGTATTATGCTTTAGATAACGTTCTTATGGGTGAGACTGTCGAATCCATAAGGTATTCGACTACGTTTGGAACCGTGATTTTGCAAAAGCGTATAAATGAATAATATTTATGATATTTAGTGTCACTTAGATTAGAAAATGTATATAAAATTGTTTTAAGAATATTACTACGATAAAAAATTATTTAAGTACAATACTTTGACAAAAAATGAACATAGAATGACCCATTTTCAAAATATTCTCCTTTTGCGAAAAATGCTTCTATTATAATAATATTTTGCCTTTATATAGCTCAGACCTCTGTACAGAGGCTTAACTAGAATGTTTGAAATGTATAATTTAGAAGTGGGTTTATCCATGTTTTACGACACTAGAGGGGAGAAATTTTAAGAAAAAAAAACGTCGATAATTATTTAAATTGGTTGTAACTGAAAATAATGTGAATTTTTCAAAAATAATATGTTAAAACTCTCTGGAGAAGTCTTTACTTTATATAAGCAAAATATTATTTTTTAGAAGCATTTTTTATAAAGGAGATTTTGAAAAAATATTATTCTAAGTTCATTTTTTGCCAAAAGATTGTATTTAAATCATTTTTTTGTTAAAATGTCCTTATAAAACAATTTTATACATGTATTCTAATCAAAGTGACACTAAATATCATGAAAATTGTCCACTTTTTTAAAATCACGGTCCAGAACGTTGTCGGATACCTTAATTCTTTTAGAAGAGATTGTGAAAGTTGTATACTATCTGAGCATAATTGCGGATCAGTTTCACCTTTATATGGCGTCTGTATCCGAACTGGAAATTGGATTCTTCCAGCAGGACAGCGTCTCATGTCAAAAGGCTAGAATTGTGTTAGAAGGGGATTCGAGGATCATAAAGATAAATTCTAATGGTGGTTCTAATTCTAAAGGTAAATTCCCTGGTGACCTAAGAGGATCTTAATATGATATAGAACATTTGTGTTTTCATAGAAAAGCAGCTCAGAGATCAAACATCTTTGTGTCGAAATATTTCGAATTTATGTGATTACTACTTAGACAATTGGTACAACCTGTCACCAGTCGTCTACGGAGAACTTGTGGTATCCATGTCAAGGTCGGTTGAAACTTTTTTGAAGGCAAAAAATGGTGCAACGTGTTATCGATTAGGTGTTGATAATGTTTTGGCTCTTCAGTTCACACACACAATTTGAAGCATGGCGTGATACAAAGTCTGACATTGCAATTGGTGCGGAAATATATTGGCATTTTTGGATTATATTTCCATTTTCATTTCATCTCAAGCAGCAAACTGCAAGTTGGCTTTCTGATCCCAGTTCCTTATCGAAATTTTAGAGAATTTAATGCTCCTGGGTTCAAATAAATATTCCCACCTTTACCCTAAATAATATCTCGGACGAGAAGCATTTAAGTTCCAGGGACAAACTGCATATCTTAAAAACACTAAAAATAGTAATTTCACAATAAGAGTTAAAATATGTAACGAAAAAAGATAGAAAGAAAAAAAATACCAGTGCCCGTACAACGAATTGAAGCATTAAAGTTAATTTTCACTTATTTGTCTTGTATATACTAAACGAATCTTTTAAATTTCTTTTGCAGTATTTCTATGGAGCCGAAATTCAAAAAGCATGATATGGCGAATATTCAACTTGAATTCCATAAATTCTTAGGATATTAAAAATTAAAGAATAAATTTTATCAAGTGTAGAATAAAACCATGGCATTAAGCTAAAAGTAGTTCGAAAAAAAAAAAGTGGTTACAAAATCGAATATTTAGACGTTTATATTGATTTGAATTAAAATCCCGCATTTCTCTAAATTCAACTCTATACAAGTAATATAAAAAAATTTTTGTTAAGTCAATTCCTACTTAAATCAAAAAAGAAATTTTTTTATTTTAACAACTTTTTATTAAATAGTTACAATTAGTATAAATATGTGTATACATATGTGTATACATATGACAGAATCACAACATTAAGTGGTAATTAATTTTTATTAATTATCATTAAAATATCGTATTGTCATCCAAAACAATGGTGCATATAAAATTTCAGTTCAACTGAATGTTTTAAAACGTGAGAAAAAAGACTTTTCGTTTTGACAAAAATGATGCCAACGTGGCTGAAATTGTA
Source organism: Trichonephila inaurata madagascariensis (assembly GCA_019973955.1). Taxonomy (NCBI): domain Eukaryota; kingdom Metazoa; phylum Arthropoda; class Arachnida; order Araneae; family Nephilidae; genus Trichonephila; species Trichonephila inaurata. The sequence goes on from BMAV01001843.1 coordinate 126,564, forward strand.
GTTCTTTAAATAATTAGTTTTAATCAATTAATTTTATTAATTATAATTAAATTACTGTGTTGTCATCCAAAATAATTATGTACATAAAATTTCAGCTCAGTTGAGCGCTTTAAAATGTATTTTATTAACGATTGAAAATTCCACCAAGATAAATAAATAAATAAATATATATATACAGAGAGAGTGTGAGCTAATAGTAGGAATTGAATAATAGGATTAAAGAAACTGAAAATGATGTTAATAAATAAGAAAAATACTGTAAAGATGCCTATGGAAAAAGTATTTTTTTAGATAATAGGTGCATGTGATATACAAATTAAATTATAGTATATAACATTAAAATATAGTACTTAAAACTCATAACTTTGAGAGTAATAGGTAAAGTACTTGAAAGAAAAATCATAAACAACATTTACACAAATACATATTTATATTCTTGAAAGAAAAAATATAAATATTTATAAGAATAAACAAGATCTGTTATCCTTCAAATGCATTGTTAAGAAATTTAAACCTTAATAGGAGGCAAGTAAAACTTACGAGGAAAGATGAGGAAATTATTTTATATGCTTAACAATAGCAGCAAAAATTTACAGATTCTAATTAAAAAAAACAGTAGAAACATTTTTTTTTCTGCAAAGGTATAAACATTTTATAAAAGTTAAATTAATAGCAGCAAATGTGTATTTTAAAACATTGAATAGAAAAAAAAAAGTTTTTTCATTTAAGATATTGTTAAGAGAAATACATCTTTAAAATTTTAAGATAATAAATAAAAAAGAATCTCTTTGCAAATTTTATCCTCTTTTGTAACTTTATAATTACGAGACAAAGTGGAATATTAAAAATCTGTGACATTATTTTTTGCTTTGAAAATGAAATATGTTGGGTTAAACTTACATTGTTCGTGGTTATCAAAAGAAGAATATTACAATAAACATAATATGACTTTCGAAAAACAGAAGAAGGTTTTTTTATTACTTTGCACTACTTTCTTCGCTTGAAAGATATTAAGCCTGATAGAAAGTCGAAATTACTTGATTTTAAATAAACAAAGATTTCTTTCATACTAAAGCAAAATAATGCGAAATTCATTATTTTTTGCTTAATTAAATTCTTGAGGCTATAGAAGAGAAATTATTATGTTCTGAATTAGATCTTATAAAGAGAAAGTTTTACTTTGCTTAAAAATTTTGTTTGTTAGTTTAAAATTTGATTTTGTTTTCTGCTGAAGTCAATTTGAGGACATATTTTTTGATTATGTCTACAAGATTTATAATAAAAAAATGTTTAAATTATAACAGTGCTTCTCAAACTTTCAATATTTACGACCCAATATTCAATCGTAATTTTCATCGCGCCCCCTTCATACAAATAAAAATACATTGAATTCATAAGATTTACTTTGGTGTTGAGGCTGCCCTCTTAAGTGCCACTGACGTATATACACGTTTTTCTCAACCGGTGCGTTAAATGCCCCGGGTGTATATATACGTCTTTCCGAAGTATGATCTTTTCTGTGCACTGCTATCCATAAAATTGTTCTGAAGGCTTTGGAATACAATAAAAGGACCTTGACAGTTTTTGTGAAGAAATTACTTATATGAGAGAATTTCCTTATTTATTCCATTTCTTCCCCTGTACATCACACGTGCCTATGTGGAAAACGAAGACATTGGGGAACGAATCACGTACCTTTTAATCCGTATTTAAGGCATTATTTATAAACCGCACAAATTATCAAAATAAGTGTTAAAATTTGTATATAATTTTATATATTACAAGACCATGAGGTCACTGATAACTATTAAACATGTTCTTTACTTAGTAATGATAAAATAAATATAAAATACATTGTGCATTACTGATAGATTTATAAGTATTTTTTATCAATGTAAATGTTAATTTTTAATTTGTCAAAATATATTTTGTTTGTCTACTTACAGTAAATTAATAATTTTTTAAAGTTATCTTTTATTTTCGACTTTTCAATATGCTCACGAACCCCAAGGGAGCACGCCCCCACAATTTGAGAAATTTTGAATTATAATAACTATAGTAGTACTAGAATACAAATAGGTTTTGAGCTTTAAAATTCATTAAAACTAAGAAATAAAATGTAAAAAAATAAATAAATAAATAAATAAAAAAAAAAATACTAATTAAAAAGCAAAGGGATACTTTCTTCTTGAATCATCAGGAAAAGAAAAGGAAATCGATTTTGATTTATAAAGTTTAATAATTTAATTTTTTAGTTTACCAATAGTTTTTATAATTACATGAATATTTGAGATTTATGCTTTAGTAAGCATTTATTTTAAATTAATGTTGATTATTTTTATGTAATGTGAGCCATTCTTGCAATACATATACCTAGAATGAATGATTCATAAAATAAGAAGAATGGAATAAAAGACAATTTTTCTACTACAAATAAATATTCATATTCATTCATTCACGTTGTTTTAGTAGAGTTTGGGAAAACTAATTTACTAATTATATATCAAAAGCAATGTTACCTAATAGGGAAGACATAATTTCATGCACTTTATTTGAATTCATACATTTTATGACGTGAATTTTTGCATAATTATACGTTTTTATAATGCAGGAGATTTCATCATTGTTCTTAATATATTAAAAATTGCATTTTTAATGAAGCACTAATAAGAATAACACTTTAAAAATGAATTAAGATAATATAAAATATGATTCACATGTTGGCCAAGCAAAAATAAGTAAAATGGGGATGGAAATTGATTAGAATTATTTGAGATATAACAAACTTGCTGAATAAATATATTAATTTGAAATAACCTTTGCATATAAATTATAAGTATATATATAGAATATTTCTCATAAGAATTTTTTTATTTTCCTTATAGTAATTTACATATGTATATGATGAATCTCTTTTGCTGTATATCTAATAGCATATATGGGGAAAAATTCTATGAGAATAATTTAAATTTTCTCTCTAAAATCTAATGATATTTATAAAATGTAATGTTAGATAACTTGCAAAATAAACACTTTAATTTTTAATACATTTAAACAAAAAAAAAGAATTCTTGAAGTTAATTGAGTAAATATTTCAATATTTGTTTGAAGTTACTGTGTTGCTGTATAAATTTACACCTTATTAAACTAATCTTGTAAATGAATATGAAGAAAACGAGTCCGGCAGCCAACAGCCGAGATAATTTCTTTGAAAAGTTTGAAAAGTTTTTCGCTTTCCTTTAAATTCTAATTTCATTTAAAGATATTTTTTTGATACATGCCAAGTAAGGGAAAATTAAAATTTCAAAAACCTGTAAAATGAAGAAGAGGTTATTTTAATGCACTTCTCAACAGAAAGTTCATGAAAAATGCACACAAAAAATCCCTTTTATAATTACTTTAATTAAAACTTTCCTCTGATAATGCTAATTGAAACAAAATAATTCCCTTTTCTATTCAATTACTCATAAGAGTAGATGTATCTTATTTGAGACATTTGTGAGGAATTTTAATCAATATCATGTTGAAATTATTCCTGGTACCAAAAACAATTTTTTTTTTCAGAAATCAATATAAATTTAAAGCAGGATTTCAGAAACCATATTTTAACATTTGGAATTAACATTATTTAATTAGATTTGGTTAAGAGATCATGGGACATGTTTTTGTGCTTCCCTCGATTTAAGATATCATCAGCTTTTTTTTACTTTTATTTTGTAAAGGGTTTCACTGGAGAACCATGATCAAAGTCCAACTTTGAATAATAAGGTATGGATATTTTATGTGTGTGTGTGATTACTAACTATATCTTTCATTACAATGAGTTTCTTTTAAAAACAGATAACTTAGTATAAGATCATTTATCAAGCAACTTATATAATTTTTAAAATTTATCAACGAAATTCAACAGGAATGATAAATAACTCAAACTTTTTTAATTGAACGAGTGCTTAAAAGTATACTGCAAACTCTGGAGCCCTCACTTTTATTGTAGAAAAATTTCTTTTTCAAGAACGTAAAAAACACTTTATGACTAGCATCTGTATTATCGAATTTTTTCCGTAATGATGTACATCGATCTTCAATAGTATTGCTAAAGGATAAAAAAGTTATTATATCTCTTTCAGACAGTTCATATCACAAAAATCTAGATTCTTAATTATTTTCGTGGAAGATGAATGAAATGAAATATTTTAGCATTTCGTATAGAATTCATTGAAAAGGATTCAACACAATTTCTTTGAAAATGCTTTTTTTACATTAGTCCATGCTTCGGAGATGAACTTTATTTTCTTCTTAGATGAAAGAAAGCGCGGGAAACATGGTTAGTTGTATATTCAAATGATTTTCCTAAAATTCTATTTGATGAATGAAGAAATAAGATGCTCTCCTCGCAGAAATATAAAACATAAAATTGTAGACGGTGAATTATAATATTTTTAAAGTATAAAGGTTTTTTTCTCTTAATGTAAAATATTAATGTTGACAGAGATTAACTTATATTTCTGTTTGCATAAGTATGAGTAACTAAGATTAGTCAAATTACTGTTAAACATTAATGTAGGCAGTGATTAACTTATATTTCTGTTTGAATAAATATGAGTAACTATGATTACTGAAATTAAAGAAGTATTTGAATAAGGTATGAGAGAGAGAGAGAGAGTAAATTATTCTACTATACTTAAAGATTCTATCAAGAATGTTGTATCGTTGCTTAATATGTGAATCCAAATATTTACAGATAAATTTATAAGATACAAAAATATGAGACTAAATTCCTTAAAACTACATATATTTTTAAATATATTACCCATTATATTTTGTAAATATATATAACTATTTAAAAAAACTTCTAGTAATATCCACATTCTGTATTACAAAGCGAAAATAATTGTTTTAAACATTAAATTAAACAATTTACAGGTTTCAATTAAGGGATCAATACTTACAGGTGTTTTTCTTTGTAAGAATCATGTTTTTATCACTCAAAAATTAATAATATTATTTTTGTGTAAGATTATCTTCCAGTTAATTAGATTTTGTGTAATTGTGTTATTACTTTCCTGTTAATAATATTTCCACAATTGTTTGAAAATTATCTTGATAGCCCAAAATATATTAAAGTGAATCATAGAAAAACGAAATATAATGTTATCTAACTAAATGCTAATTCTTATCTTAGTACTTCAAAACTCAAGAAATTATGTTTATTTGTATTTAATACGTCAAATAATCATATTTAGTTTTGATTAAAATACCTTTTATGTGATTCAGTATTAAATGAGTATTGAAGCATTTACTAATTTTTGGATTATTAGTAAACATAAAGGAAGGGCTATAGACACACACATATCACTAAAATACTTAAATTTTTTAACATTTTGAGACCTTTTAGATACCAAGTTAGAGATATTAAGGAAAAAAATTGGAGATTCTTTATTTTAACAAAATACACCTAAAATTTCAATTGATTATGAAATGTATTATAGCACTTATATAGAGAAATATTTTTATTAATCTTCTCAAGATTCGTCTCAGGTAAGAAAACACATATCCTTAAATTCTGGTATTAAGTTTTCAGATGGCATTTATAGTCTCATATTTTATATCGATAAACCTCCTCTTAAAATTATTTTATTAAGTCTTCAGATTATCGTTGATTTTCTCAAATACATATCCAGTTATCATCTCTAGATAATTTTACTTTAACTTCATCAGAAAAGTTTTGACAGTCTGATTTGCAATCCAAATCAGTACTATCCCTATAAATTCTCTTAAAATTATTTAGATAATTTTTGATAACAAGACATTTATAATCCAAATCAGCTTCAGTTCTGAATTCTCTAAAAGATTTCAGATACTTATTTGATATTTAAGGATACATAATCACAATCAACTGTAAGTTCTTTATTATTAAAGTCTTCAGGTAATTTTTGAATGAAATGTATACAAAGCTATTTAATTGTAACTCTAAATGATCGTACAAAATTTTCAGATAAAACTAGATATTCTGCTATACAATTTCAATATAATCTAAGTTTTAATCTTCTTGTAAAAAATTAGTATTTTATTTTGCTTACATATATATCCAGTAAGTTTTATTTCTGTAAATATTTTATCATAAGATAATATAGCAAAGACGTCTGTATTTTCTTAATTGTAATATATTGTAACTTAAGTTGTTTAAAAAAACAATTTTTGGAATTTTTTAATTTATAAGCAATTTTGCTGGGATATAAAAGAAATAATAACATTATTCTCGTTCTTATAAAATTCAAAGCTTTCGATATTTTTTTACAAAGCTTAGAATTATACATCAATCCTTTTTATTCAATTCCTAATATTAGCTCACTCTCTCCTTATATATATGTACACACAAGCATTCATTTTTATATATACCTGTATAGATGAACATTAAAGGAGAACCTATCAAAACGAAATTTTTCCGTGCTTGGCTACCATTTTGGCAACTTGGCGATTGATTGAACGGTGCAGAAGTTGATATGCTGTAGCGTCACCTGGTGGGGAGCTGCAACAAAGGGGAAAGCACAAAAACCTCCCCCCCAAAAAAAACGTATGCATATCAATTTTCATAGTTATCGCTGAACGGTGTTAGAGTGATGTGATTTCATATGTACGAACATTCATTTTTATATATATAGTATAGATCTTGTTCAAATTTTCAATCGTTAATAAGATACTTTCTATTCATTCAATCAAGTTCAAATAAATTTTTTTAAACTTGTAGTGGATGACACTTGATGTTAATACAGTTTTTCAAATATTAATTAATTAATTAAATTAAATCATTTACCGGTTTTCAGCCAAACTAGCCAAACCAGGTGTGCATTGTTACAACAATGCAGACAAATCATGCTCTTTTTTCAATTCCTACTATTAGTTCACTTTTTCGCTATATATATATATATATATATAATGTATATATACATACACATATATATCTTGTTTAAATTTAATGGAATACTCGTACTTTATATTCATTCATTCAAAGTAGAAATTGACTTAATTTTTTTTTATATTACTTGTTATTTGGAGTTCATGTAATTGAAACTTAAATGATTTAAAGCAATAGAACCTTTTTGGATTTTAAGGATAAATTTATTGTGCTTAAATCTACAGCGAGTGGAATGGTAATATTGTGTCCGCTTACATTGATAGAGACGCGAATAATAGGATTTGGCACAAAGCCCAGGTAATAGTTATTTGCATATTGGCAAATTATCGTAAAACTGATGGAACTTCGTTGCCAAGGTGCACAAACATGGAACATACCACCTAGCATTGAAGTAGTAAAAAATATTTCAAATATACACATACATAAAATATTTAAAAATCATATAAAGTTATAAAAAATAGATATTATACGAACAGAACAGGAAATTGATAATTATTACATAGATGAATTGTGGTTATAGATAAGACTTATATTTTGGTAACCGAGCATCTATATTTCTAACTTTTCAACAATTTTTTTCTTAAAAATCTAAACGTAGGAATATTAATATCAAATTCAGTAAGTGGATGTTTGACTTTAAAATGTTTTCTTAAACATTTATTTTTTTAAAATACCTTGACAGTTTTTTGCAAGAAAAAAAAAGTAATTGCTTTTAAATTTTATTCTCTAATTTAAAAAAAAGTTAAAATTTCTTTAAAAAATTTAAATTTATAAAACTTATATTTTAAGAAACAAACTTAATAAATATATAGTATTATGCATCGAAAATCACAGAAATCCTGAATATAAAATTTAACAAATTATTTTTAAGTTTCATGAAATAGAAAACATTGCACAGGCACTAAAATTTATTCCATTAATTTGCATACTTTAACTGAAATAAAACTTTTTTTCTATATTCTTATTAATATTAGAAACGTAAAAGTTTGTGTGGATGTTTGTTACTCTTTCACGGAAAAACAACTGAATAGATTTTAATGAAACTTTACAATAATATAGCTTAATAACACATAGGCTATGATTTATAAGCCTATTGTGCGAAGTTTCCAAAATATAACGATAATTGTCAAGAAAGGAAAAAATTCTGCAATCTGCAAAAAAAGCCTGCGACAGCATGTATCTATCTTTTTTGTGTGAAGCAAAACTTTCCCTTTTGTTTTGTCTACGCCACGCCTCAGTTCACGCTCACTTTTAATTTATTCCTTTGATCAGTGTAATCAATATTTTTTTTAATTTCATAATAAAACTAGATTTTGAAGGGAGAGGTGGTGGCAAGATTTTAACATAAAATAAATACAACAGAAAGAAATATTAATGTATTATTCCAGATATAAATTATTTTCACTATTGTAAGCGTTCATTACACAAAATGTGTTACTTTTGCTGAGCAGACATCAGCTTAGGAAGGTGTTTTCAAAAATAGACTGACAAGAGAGAGTTAAGGGGAGTTATATAAATAAATATAAAAATCCCTTTTATCAGCTATTAGATCTACAGACTTAACATTTAACAAATATGTTTTTTTTTTGTTCAGCTGAGATATGCAAAAAGCTTTTTTTTGTTTAATTTGCAATTCACGTAAAATTAACTCATTAAAAACTTCTTTATCCTTCAATCTGTGTTTAATTTTTCAATTTATCCGTGCGAAGAACGGTTATACCAGCTCGTACTCATATAAATTGGATTTACTTTGTTAATACAAGAGTGAAATAGAAGCACGTTACCTCCTACAGATTAATTGAAGTAGCCTTTATTTCAAAGAGCTGCTCATGCGCAGGATGTCTCGAAACTCAACGTCAAGCGGACACTGGGTGAAAGGAGGAGGATCATATCAGTTCTGGGAAAAATAAAAAATCCATATCACTTGTTTAAAAGACGATTAGTATGTTTTTAAAAATGTGGAAAATTGACATCCTCCATCACATAATTAGGTACTGTGAACCCAAATTTCATTATTTTTAGGGCAAATTTTTCACTAATTTGATCTTACACAGTCGTGCTAATAAGCACAGTAATAAATCGAGAAAAACACGCCCCTAGTTTTGTTAAAATTAGTTTAGAGTCTACATGAGAAAAATATGCCATGTAACTTTGACTATCTATAAAAAAGAACTATATTGCACGTTAAACTAAGAAAGTTATTTTTAAACATTTATTTAAGATTTCAAAATGGTACAGAACTTGCAGTTTTCCTATCTATAACAATTATTACCAATTTTTGTTTTAAAAAACGACTTGATTTTAAAACAATTAATTTTAATTGTAACTCAAATTAAGCTATAAATTTAAAAATATAAAATGTAGCAAATTTTTTTTACACTTGAACCCTTTCGTGGGCCATTTATATTTCTTTTGAATTTCTCGTAAATTTTTGTTTTATTAACAATTAAACAATAGTGTTTAAGGAAATATACTTTATTTTGACGAATTTCATATTTACATTTAAATGTCAGGGGTTGGAAAAATACTTCACAAGGAACCAATCATCGTTATAAAGAAAATGAAATTTAATGTTGATTGTTTGCCACGAAAATATGAGAACCATATTGTAATGTATAAAGAGGATATCACATTCTGCACACATGTAACGTGTCTTCTTCTTTTATCCCTTTCTGTGACATTTCTAACATCGTCTATAGTTGGAAACCCTCTTTTGGCAAAGGATTTCCCACACTGGCTAAGTGCACACCATCCGGAAGTTAATGTTTTTTGCTTGGAAGCTAGTATATAAATAGGACGTCCTTTCCTTTTTCTTTAGAAATATCCGTCTACTAACTGACGAGCTAATGCCATACGGAATGTTAGCTGGTTTAAACTTCTGTTTCTGTTGTTCACTTGTTAAGTATGAAACTATTTTTGATGACAAGGTCAATAAGAAAATAAAAGATGCGATGCCACTATTTTACAGACCTTCTTCATATTTGTCTTTTTTATCTTATCTATCTTTCCTTTCTTTGATCGAGTGAAATCCTTCCACGATATCGTTATATACATCGACAGCTTTTGGACAAGTACCATCTTTTAGCACCATCTTTTTTTTGTGGAAGAAATAAATTTAGCTAGTCACTCATGACTCATCAAGCGATAGTTTTTAAAAATATGTAGAGCCCGCATTGGTATAGAAGGTAAACACTTCGGATATTTCATTCATTTAAGTATATCAGAAATGTTTGCAGTTTCATTTTTAAATTTTTTGCTTATTTTTAGTAACACACTTAAGATTAAGTTTCTTGAAATAAAGTCATTTTGTTAAAAAAAAAAAATGTCGGTTTATGGTATGGATAGTAAAGTAGCAAGTTTTGTACCATTTTGGAATCTTAACTAAACGACCCAGTCTTCTTTTGAAATCACTTGCTTAGTATAAAATCATCGAATATTTAATAGTTTATAGAAAAATATGATGGAGATGTCGTAAATTTAGAAATATACTATAGATATTCTAAATTCTCCTTTATAAAACTTCCATGAAGATGTTTTTTGCTTTAAAAAAAAGAAGAAAAGTGAGATTTCACATTTATTCACTGATAACCGCATAAGTAAATACATCACGAAATTGTCAAATTTCAATTTTCTATCTACAATTTTAATTTATAAAAATTAATACTCAAGAAGAAGAGTCGCTAACCATTGTAAGCTTGTGAACAGACTTAGCTTTCATTTTTTTCCATTTTTGTTCATTAACATACATTTAAAATTCGAATGAAAACATAAATATCAGTGAAGCATTTAGTTCGTTTTAGCCGCTTTCTGATTATTATTAAAAAGCAAAATGAATTTCTATGTTAAGGAAATATATTGAAGGATAAATTACATCTATTTCTACGCGAAGATGTAATCAAAATCTTCTTCTTTCTTATTCCTCTGCTCATATAATCAAAGTAATAGTTATAAATTTTGCAGGCAAAACTAATTTTGAATTCACTTTTAAGCAAATTTTCAACATGGAAAACTTTTTTTCATAAAAATATACTTTATTGTTATCACTTTTACTGAACAAATCCTCCTCACCAATTTTTTAAATAATATTGTTACAAGTCTTATATTAGATTATTATAATATATATCCTGCATGAGACATTTAAAAAATATATTTGGAATATTCAATTAATTTTATATTCGTTTTAGCTTAAATACCGTATGGAAACCGAACTATCTTTCATATTTTATTAATCATCCGGTAAAAACATTTACTGCTGTAGCTTTTAAATCTTTTCCTTTAAATGGTAACAAATCATAAATAGTTAGTTAAAAGAAAATCTTTCAAGCTATTACTTTAACCCATAAGAACAAGATAGTATAATAAATAATTAAGAATTAGTCACTCTTGAATTCCTTTATCTCTAAACAAGACCTTGATATTCAGAATACTTTGCTCCTGCTTAAAAGCGGATAATGGTTTTAACTTTCCTACGTCCTTTATCCAAAGTTGGCAGCTGTTATTTTAATCCATTATTCAGGGTAGTTGTCATCTAGTCTTCACTTTCAAAACTCGAAGAACGAAGATTATTGCGTGAGAGTAAAATAGATGGATTTGATTCCATTTATAGTGAGTGATAAATGATGTCTACTTAAACTTGAATTGATAATTTTGTAACTACAACACGATGAACGCATTTTTACAGAGAAGAAGACAGTGATTAATAATTAAGGAGAAAATATTGGAGATCAGAATATTATTTTTGGAAATGAATTTTCGAATGATGGAATACTTAAAAGATTAAGATGACATTGATTGGTAAAAACTTCTGAAGAAAGGTATTGAACGACAATATGAGAGATAAAGTAATTTAAACGAATTAATGTATTGGATAACTTAGCATAAAATGACGTAAAATAAAATTAACTCGATAATTCTTATTCATTCTTTGTATTTATTGGAAATATTCTTTCTTTTCCTCAGATTTCAATTGAATTTTTTAAATTATAATTTAGTATGAAATGGTATTTAGTGCGTTAAGTTTACATCATTGTGATGTTTATTGAGCTATATATTTCACGCAAAAATTTATATTTTGACTAAAAACTAATGTGAATATTTTTTAAAATCATACTGTCACGAAGAAAAATTAAAAAATTCTATCTATATCTATGAAATCGTGGAAAAATAAAAAATTTATTTCTTATTGAAAAATATTTAGTAATTGTGCTAATTATCCAATATAACCGCTAAACAGAACTTAATTCGAAAAATATATGATTCTGTCATTTCAGAGACAAAAATATTTGTATATGTATTAGTAAATGGTCAAAATTTTAGTGTTTTATAAACTAACTAGCAGGATTAGTAGAATAACGAAGCGATGAATTTAATAATTAGGTTTTAGTTATAATACATCAAAAGAGCTGTTGCATATTAAAAATCTCTCTCGTTTGTGTAACTCATAATTTCAGCAATGGCTTAGAAAGAATTTATAAAGAAAGAATACTACCTTACGTATTTTTCTTATCTTAGTTAACAGTATAGTTACAAGAAATGGATTCTACTTCCCACTAGGCTTTTTTAACACTACCTGTTTCTTACAGAAAGACGTTAAATTTGGATAGCGATCGTGAGAATTTTGTATTTATTCAAAAATGTTTGATAAAATAAATTAAAATGAATCATTATTAATTTTCATTTAATCAGACAACAGCCTTTCAGAAGAAAGATTAAATTTGAACTTTATTTAATTTGAAAAGAAAAATATACATTTAAACTTTGTTCTGCTCACATAAAACAGTATTTTATAAGAACAAGTCATATTACAACAGAGAAAGAAAAATGCATGGTAACAGATTTTGACACCATTTGAAATTCATGTTAGAAATTTTAAAAATCAACCATATAAAGTCTTTGAAAGACACAAAATAGCAATTGAAAGAAATTTCAATCCTTACAAACCATTTCATTTGAATATTATGTGGCTGTTAGATCTTGATGGCTTATGTTTCGCTGAACAAGAAAAAAGTTTATTTTTCTTTGTAGAGTATGGTAAGAAGAGAATTTTGTCCACCACCACACAGGGGAATAATAAAAACAGAATACAGAAAGAAACAAAGGTACTCATAATTCAGAAACCACATTTCTTTGTTGTTTTTAATCACTGAAAAATGTATTTGTCATTGTAGATGTGCCATTTAGCATGAGTTTGTGATTTATGGCAGTTTTTTAAATCTTCCATAAACCTCAACATTACGTTTTTATTACAACTTATATCGCTAAATACTGCATGTTACAGCAAAATAATTCGCTTGAGAATCCTCAGATCGAGTTATAGAATTTTTACTGGGATAAAGGTTCTTCGAAGAAAACATAGAGCTTCTTGACAAATTAAGTATTCTTAGGATTATATGTTTTGATAGAGAGAATTTAAAAAAAAAATAATTTTTGCATTAAATTATGTTTACATTGAAACTGAAATAAAAACATTCCATGTGTTATTTAAATAAGAGTGTATAATTTCAAGTTATCTAACGTTTAAATATGTTTTTCATATTTTATTTTTATAAGTAAAGGTACTTATATTTTTTATCATACTTGAATATAATTCCAAACAATCAAATTTTGAGATAAGGATAATTTCATTGAAGAAAACCCATTTCTAAAACCGTTTTTCTTTAGTAAGATGTAACACTTAGTAATTATAACCACTACATTAATTTTAAATATATTTTGGAAAACATATTTATTTTAATTATTTCTTTTGAGGTCTCAACTGTATCAATAGAAGTGAAAATGTATTGCAATTTGTGTCATTGTCAATCATATTTTATTTTTCTGACATGTAGGTTAGTTCTCAATCAAGCAATAAAATATAATGCAAAATATTTAGTTCAGTAAATTTTTATTGAGTTCAAATGCTAACAAAATTTCATTAATGAAGTAATATTTTATTAATTGTTCAGTTATCTATAACTAAGTATCTTAAGAAAGAAAGCAGTTTAACACCTTGAACCTCGTGAATTTCCAGGTTATAAAAAGGACTTGTCTTCCTTAACTTTGTCATTTCAAACTGAGTTTTGTGTTGAGTGTTACTTGGAAGTTTAGAACTTTAAAATGTTTTTAATAAAGTCTTTTTTATAATATTCAAGATTTAAGAATTCCGATGAATGAGCCTTTAATTTAATAATTATATTGAATTATACATGAGAGAGAGTCACCTCCAGATTTATTTCTTTCAGAACTTCAAAGTTTATTTGATGGCATGTTGTAAAGTTTCTAACAAGTTTTCAATTCCAAGGATTAATTGTTCTTGGCTAAATTGCTTTTCTAGATTTTAAATAGATTCTATTATATAGGCTTAATAGTAGTCGAACATTCATTCAGGAAATTTTAAAGTTGAAAGGGGGTTTAAACAACGAAGGTGACGATGGTGGAATAACATGAAACTCATTTCAAATAGAATTTAACGTTGTTTATGTTAGCTGAGTCACATATATGTTATAAATAAAGTACTTTAGTTGTAATTTACTAGTTGTAAGTTATTTACTTATTTTAATAGTTGTAAGTTAAGTTGCTATGCAGATTCTATGATAAATCCTACATCATTTAAACTAATAAGTGATAATTATTGTATTTTCTATTTTGTCAGCTTTTTTAGATATTTTTTGTTTGAAATATTAATTGTAGATAAATTATCATTAATAGAGATAAATAACTTATTAATGCTCATATCAGAAAAAAAGCAAATAGGTGTTTTGTTAAAATACATGAAACTAACTATTGTTATTTCGAAATTCCATGATGCTCAAAATTTACATTTTTATCTTTAATGTAAATAATGAACCCTTTTATTGTATTACATTATTTATTCCCTTACACATGAAAAAAAGATACAATAGCAAGGAGCTCGTAATTATATATATATGGTGTGTTTAATATATTTATATACTCCATAAATTCAGAATGTGCAAAGTATTTAATTTTATACCTGTCAAAATCTTTCAATATTTTAATGAAATCATTATTTTTTAATGTAAATTGAAATTATTTGAACAAAAAGAGACCATTTTATCTCACATTTCAGAAGTATATTCAAATTTTGTAAAATATCTATTTTGTAATTATACTTATTTGAGTTGATATAACTATACTTAATATTTACATATATGAATTAATCTTATAATTAGCAATTTTATAAATAAATTTAATCACAAAGTATATAAATTATATTTTAAAAATAACCGGAAAGGACTTATTGTTGTTAGACTATTTAAAATATATTATTTCAAACGTATTATTAAGATTATAAACTAGCTGATATATATTAGCTTCGGAGGATATATGAATATCGTCAATTGGAATCATTCAATTGTAGGTACAAGTTATTATAGTTCAGGTTCCTAAATAATTCTATTATTATGACTATATATTTTTTTGGTTAGATAAAATATAATTATCTGTTACATTATAAAACATTATTTTATAAAATAACTTTAAAATCATCATCCTCAAACCACAGTGTTTCAGTAATTTTTGAATATTTTCCTATAAAACTACAAATAAATTGGCGATTAAAGCAGTTGATTGTATTGCAAGCACTTTAATGCAATTGAAATTCGTGAAAAATAAAATTAGTTAAGAGATGATTTAAAACACACTTTGTGTGTTGAATGAAGTGATCGCGTATTAATTGTATTTTGTATTCTCTTTTTTTTCTGTTATCCTGCTTCCTAATTTTTTTCGAAAAGAAATTATTTAAATATTTTGGATAACACGTTTATTTTTGTAATTACAATGACAATATATAGTCGAATCTCTATTTAACAAAGTCTTAAAATCCCGAAAAAAAGGTCGTTATATGGAAAATTCCTTAAACAGACATTCATCATTTATTATACTGAGACCCCATAAAACAAATTTTAAATTCATAATCACTACATATTATGTAAGTAATTATCAAAAAATTTTTTGAAAATTAATATCTATTCATTTTTTATATTTTACCCATAAAAAATTCTGCAAGAAGAACAAGGTAAAAAACAAAAACAAATATTGTGCTAGGAATACATCGTATTTTCAACTTCAAAAAATAATTTTATATGAAAATTAAGGAATTTTTTAACGATATTTTCTAATTTTAAGCCTACAAGTAACGTTAAACATACATTATTTTACTATCAGTAATTTTAAGCACACATTAGTGGCTTTTAATTTAATAACTGATAAAATCTGTTAATTGTACTCGAGTTTTTTTTTTTTTTTTTTTTTTTGAAAAATTAAGGCAATTCCATTTTTTTAGTTGAGTTAGGCTCCCTGGTAAAACTAGTGCAAGGTCATTGATCACCACAAAATTTGCTAAAAGAGAGAATAACATGAAAAATATCCTGAAATATTTTAAGAATAGGGAATAAAAAAATCCAATCACAAGAAAAAAAAGTTCATTTAATGGAAAATGGACTTCAGTATTTGGGGGTTATTAGTAAACTTAGTAAAGTGCTCTGGGTTCCACGAAAAAGTTCGCAAAATAGAGTATCATTTATTTTTTTTCAAATGTTTTAAATACTAATACATTTTATGGTGATTTTTAAATGCATGGTACATTAAATTTATTTAATGCTTCCCATGATGGTTCATAATTAAGTTTTACAGTCTTTTAATGATACAGTTTTCATCTTAAAAAATAATCCTTGAAAGATAGAAAAAAATGAGAGTTTCACAACATTTTATCCAAAAGATGGAAAAAAGAGTTTCCAGAAAGCTTTTCCTTTGTGTTTTATGCCATTATTCCACGTAACTCTCCACTAGGTCGAAGACAAATCCTCCACAGTCTCACAGGAGGATTATTATTCCCCAGAATGAACCGGAGTTACTGCTGAGAAAATGCCTTACATCTCCTATAAGACTATCAACAGAAAGAAATCGTAAAGAAATCTTGATGTGGGATAATCTAAAGAACGTTTTTGCTTAAACAAAATGTGAGGCAACCCCAGTCATTAATCATTTGTCAGTCAACTCTCTTGATTGTCAGCTTCTATAACATAAAACAAACTGGTACCGGAAGTGATTGTTTTTTGTTTCTCTATACCCTTTCCTCCTTTTTTTCTTATTTTCTTATCATTGAGTCTCCAACTCTGACATGAGTTAAGAACAATAATGTGTTTTATCTAGGAAGAATTTTCGTGGCTTGTTTGGCAGTCAATGCTGTATTTTCTAGAAGAAAAGAAATCGATTCGTAATCTTCTAAAAAAGAATGCTGTCGCAAATGCGTGTTTTTTGTCACGATGACTGATGGATGATGAAATAGAGATGAGAAGCAGATCATTGTGTTGAACAGCTTTTTGAAGAGGAGAAATAATGTTTCAAATAAAATGTGATGACAAGAGTAGGGTATATAATGGGTGAATCATTTAGGAAAGTTTCGAGTACAACTTGTGTAATGATATAGATATCTTTTATTACGCAATAAATATGAGCAACGTAATCGTAAAAATGGGTATATATTTTCAAAAAAAAATTCTTATATTGACAGCGCCAATTTTTCAGTTTATGCTACATTCGAAGACTATAACATATTTTGATATGATATAAAAATGATTTACCTTGATGTCTTTCATAATGTATGCTGTTAATTTTTGCACTATGAATTTGTCGTGCATAAATTTGGCGATTAATAAAAAAAGCCTTTTAAGAATAAATTGATTTTACAATCTATTATGTCCATACATAAAGTATCTTACAAAATGATATGGGTCAATTTTAATTAATTTCTTATGAAGAGGATTTTTGATAATTAAGGAACAATATGTTTAAACAATAAAACACAGCAAAAAATTATGGCATTTTGAAACTAAAATTTACAAAGTGCTTGATGGGCTCTATGCCGAATAAATGAACTAAATTCGTTTTTTACCTGGAGGGGAGAATATAATATCATGCTATGTAAATCCATAGATTAATAAAATAAAATTCGAGCTTTTTAAATTGTTTTTATGAAAACAATAAAATTTTTAATAGAAAGTAAAAAATATTTGACTGAATTTAAGACATTAATCCAGAATTTTTTGAGAATCGAAATATGAATATATTTAGAATGAATGTCAAAAGCAAGAATTAATACTGAGTGTAAAAGTACATAGAAATTATTAAGCAGAATATGTTAGTTTCGTATTACAAATCATGATATCTTGAGAACGTATTTGTGAATTTATGTGATTGAATCATGGGTTCACAATTTTGCTGCAACTGAAGTCCCTCTGTTCAGAGAGGTTGATGTACCTTAACCAATTCCCGGCTTTTCCCGAGCTTAGCTGGAGAAGGCGAAACATACCATCCTGGCTAATCCTGAGTGTAGCTCGGCTATTGTGAAAATTTACCCTGTGCAGTCGGTCTTTTCTGAATCTTTTCCCACGTACTTTTTATTGTTTCGAATAATAGAAAAGTACCAATCGCTGAAATTTTCTGCAAAAAGAGGAGATGTCCTGCCGAGCACCCCACTTCACACTGGTCTGAAGGACTCTTTGTTGATTACATTCCCCCAACAGAGAAAAAAACTAATCCAACAAGATAGGATATTATTTGCTGTTAAAAGAGAGACAGTAAACAGAAGTTAAGAAGAGAAGCAAGATTCTACAATTCATATTGCGATGTTGGGTTATGTGCAGTATCGTGTTTTCGAATTTCACATACACGTTCGAATTTTGATTAATAATTTTATATTTATTTATGTAAATGTGAAAGATGTTTCTAAAATTAGTAATTCATGATAAAAGCTAGGTATTTTAAGCTATATATTTGTAGTTAGTGGGAATTGATTCCAAAGTCTAATGATTTCTGCCATACAGAAAGCCAACTTTACAGGCTAATTGCTCATTTATTATGATTTTTTTAACTTTAATTTTTAGGAAATTTTGTATGCGAATAGTGCTATTATGTTTTAAAAGATATGAATGTTTAATAAAAAGCACAAAAAATGTCATTTTTTGATCCATAATCCTGAAATAACGTGAACCATGAAGGGGTTAAATCTGTCGTGGCTTAAATTCCTCATGTTGGAGAGTTGTGGCAATCTGAAAAGTGGGGTACAGCTGATGAGTGTCATCCTCTTCTTCTTTACTGTGGTTCAAAAGTATGAGGTTCGTCCCCAATAGACCTCTATTTTTTTGATTGTGACATTAATGAAAATAAGATAGTTGAATCAGTGCTTCTCAAACTTTTAATATTTGCGACCCAATATTCAATCATAATTTTCATTACGCCCCCCTCCATACAATAATAATGTATTAAATTCAATAATACTAAACTTTGATGCTAAAGCTACAATACGACTTAAACGTCTTGCCACTGGCGTATATAAACATCGGCCTATACAAACCGGACGTACATTGTACACTGAAATCTAGAACATTATTCAGATGGCTTTCAGAAGGATGTACTTATTTCAGAGGATTTGCTTTTCTTTATTCCTTTTCTACCCCCCCTCCCCGATACATCACATACCCACTCCTACGTAGAAAACGGTGGCAATGGGGAGCGAATCACGTAACTTTTAATCGGCAGTTAAAGAATTAATTATAAACCATACAAATTATCAAAATAAGTATTAAATTATGTATATAATTTCGCATATGAAAAGACCATGAGGTCACTAGTAATAATTTATTTAGTTTTAGCTTAGTATTGTTAAATTAATTATAAAAAGCATTATGCAGTACTGATGCATTTATAAATGTATTATATCAGTGTAAATGTGTGTTTTATTTTTTTATTATGTCAGAATGTGTATTTTTTGTTTTTTTTACTTTCAGTAAAAAATTTTTTTTAAAAATAATCTTTTGTTTTCAACTTTTCAGTATACTCGCGCCCTCCTTGTAGAATTATCTTGCCCCCCCCCCCAAGGGGAGGGGCACGCCCCATAGTTTGAGAAACGCTGAGTTGAATAAATAAACAACGTGCTATAAAAAAAATATCGGTATAGTGTAAAAAAAAACGTTTAATAAAGATTAGGTGTCATCTAATTGAACTTAAAGCGAGCCAATATTGATGACTTAAGAACAAAAATACACCTGGCTAAAATCATTAGAAGAATGACCAATTGAATACAGATCGTTATTATACATAAAAATGCTTTTCTTAAAAAGTCCTGCAAACGGTAAAAGTGCATTTTAAAATTTTATTTTATTTTTATTATAAACCAAATAATTTTATAATTTTTATATTTGTACGGATATATTAGTAAAATTTAATACATTTTAAATATATTATGTGCTTTAAAATACTAATAGTAGCAGCTTCAAAACGTACTACTTATGTATTAATAGTTATTTAAGATACTGTAACTTCAACAAATTTATGTACAATATTTAAATATATTAATTTTTTTTACGTATTATCAAACATATTTCAAATGTTTAAACTGAAATTATTAAAGGCATTTTATTTTATTTTGTATTCCTAATTTTTTTTACAGAATAATTTCCTTCTGAAGTCTTAAAGTAAAAAGCTAATCGTAGCTAGCTATTTTAATTTGTGACATAATTCACAAAAATCCCACTTTCAGTAATAAACTTGAATGTAAAATTGAAATTTAAGTTAATTAATATTTTCTTTTGGCACAAACTTTTCAGAAATAAATATTTTTCTATTTTCTTATATTTTTGAACGCAGATGAAGAATCTTAAAGTTATTGGCTTTTTTCAATTTTTTTCTTTACTTGAACAAATTTTTTCCTCCCAGATTTAATTACGGAAGTAAGTAAGACGGTATATTCACTTGGATTAATTATATAAATAATGCAAAAAAAGCAGCTTGGAAAGAAAAAAAGAAACTTTAATAAAAAGGAGTTTATACTTTGTATCTTGATTTTTGAGACCCAAGGGGGCAAGCATAGTAATTTTTTTAAAGAAACTGTACTGTAATGTGCAGATGTTTCTTTGAGAAAGGGAAAAAGTTAAAGGAATTAATTTAATCGGATTTTTTCCCACTGTATACAATTCAATGCAAGACACATGCAACAATTTTAAATATTAATCCTTAACACAGATTATTTTGGATGTATTTAGGGAAAAATCGAAGATATGCTCTTAAAAGAGTTTTCCTCTTCACATCTATTGTATTTTTTTAGTTTTTATGGTATTTTTTAAAGTTTCTACATATTTAGTTAAAACAGATATTCATTTAGAATGTTATTATTATGTATAATGTTCATTCATAGTACTTGAGGTTATAATTATAAACTCAGTAAAAAATTTTAACATTTAAATTTATTTTATAGTTATAGATAATTATTTTGTAACATTAATTATTAAATCATTATTATCATATTCTAAGTTTTCGGTAGTTTCTAATTACATGTTTAGGGATAGTAACTCGTTTCCTTTTGGGTTTATATTTTTTTTTGTGACAGAGTATATATATATATAAAGCGATAGGACATGCTGTCAAATATTTAAAATTTTTCTTTCATTTAAATATTTAATAGTAGAAATAATTTTATACATTATAAGCAAAATTTTTATATATTTGTTACATTAAAATTTAAGCACGATTTAAATGACATAGAATTTTTTTTTTAGAAGAAAGTATACAAACATGATTTTTTTGGGGGGTAAATAATCACTCTTACGTATTCATGTACACACAAAGCGTTAGTGATTATCTTTATTTTCTTTCTGAGAAAGGCTTTAATTTTGAAGCGATGTGTATAATTTTGAGACCTTTTCTTTTAAGTTGGATTATCTAGCTACGAGGATTCTGAGCATGCAAGATTCGGATTCGAACCCTACATGATACAAAACACCAAAACAACCACATATACGAATAATAACTGAATTGTTTATTAATGTTTTTCTAACTTAAAGTATGTTGGGAAGATCAGTTTAGCTATTCAATTCAAAATAATCAAAAGGCACTTAAATGTGATTACAAAAAGAATTATAAACTCACTGATACTGATTCTTTGATGAACGTTTATGCATTTAAACGAGACAGTTGGATTAAATACGAGCTCAAATGAAAGCGGAATGGATGATATCACCGTGATTTATAATTCAATAACAATAGTTATTTAATTTTAAGAGTAAATTTATTATTAAATTTTATATTACAAGAGACGTTCCGAAAAGTAAGTTTCAGGAAGAAAAATACATGGGAAAACTTCATTGCCAAAAATAAAAAATACTCCATGACATCATGAACTGCACATCTTTCCCAATGTTTCAACATAGTCACTAGAGACAATCAGACATTTGTTGTTCAGTGGAATCAAATTGAAAAAACCACTTCTGTAAAAACCAGTGGCATGCGAAACAAGAAATTGTCACATAGCCTGCTCCATCTCAACAATGTTTTAGAAGTTATATTTAGAGAGTACGAGAACAATGGGTGCTATAATGCAGGGAAGAAGTTAAAGTCCGATAGGGTGATGTTGTTTTCATTCGTGGATGTGGAGAGATGCCACCTTAGACTATCATCTTCACAGTCTATTTTACTTCTCTGAATATGCTACACCAGCGACCAATCATTTGACGAGATATAACCTCTTCATCATACACGGACTGTAGGCATGCATGGATGATGGACATAATCTAGTCTCATGTGCCCACATTAATACAGGATTACACCACGCTTTTCCATTTGCGACCATGTTGTCAGCCTACGTTTGCCTGCCATCAGGAATTGAACTCGAATTATTTAGAGCAGGAGTGGCCAACCCAAATCACCTCGCGGGGCACTTCGGAAGAACTTTACAATACCGCGGTCCGCATATAAAATATATATCTTTATATTAGATTTGGATCCATTACAAACATTTGTTGGAGTGAAAATTTAAAACAGACTGATATATTATTATTGTTTTCATTGTTTTACATGTATACGAACATAGATAGTATAATATTAATAATAATGCAATGATCAAATAATGTTTAATTTATTTAATTAGTGAGATATCTGTTTCTCAACTCTTTCACTTAGTTTTTGCTAGTCGATCTCAATGCATGTGCATTTGCGTATCGTAATTGATGTTGCAGATTTTTGTGCATTAAGTTTGAGCACGATTTATGTTTGATAAATTTCAATTTAGAAAAAAAAAAGATTCGCAGTAACAGAAGCAACGTGGAAAAATAATAACAGTTATTAAAATTTTTTTTTAAAAAAAAAAAAAAATCTTTTTAGATAAAAAATATTATTAAAAATAGTCGAATTTTGTAAAGTTGTAAAGAATCACGCTAGACGCAAAATTGTTCACGGCGGGCCGCGGGCTGGACCACCTGATTTCGAGTACTAATCTCTCTTTTTCAATGCTCTACGCATGCATCATTCCACATTAGTTGACGTTCCTTACATCATTGAACAAGCAATGAATAGGTTTTCTTATAATGCCTTTTTTTTACCAGGTATACCACTTACCCTTTAGAAAATGATGAGGCTTACTTTCTGAACATCTCTCGTACTTTTGATAATAAATAGTAATAATAAATTTAACATTAAATAGTTATAGTAAATTTAGTAAGTAATAATACTCTAAGTTTAATAGTAGAGATCAACCCTCGGCAAAGAAAGTGCTATCTAGTTATTAAGAGAATTAATATCTTGCTTTGGGAGAGATGTGTCATATCACATATATTTTATTGAGCAAATTCCTCGCTTTACACTCTAAAACGTCTACATATCTCATTAAAAATGTAAGAGAGTGGCAGTTAAACTTTCAATAAAAAACTGCAACGAAAACAAGTTCAATAGTTTGTCAGGGAAATCTTACAAGTTAACCCATTTTACAAATCTAAATCTAATCACTCTTTCAGTTTACACAACCTATTAACAGTCGCTTTACCCAGAGCTTTAATTTATTTTAAAACATTTTTCATCGGGACCTACAAAAATCTTTTAGATCTTATTCTTTTAAAAATTAGGGTAATTTTCCTTTTTAATATCTGAATAAAGCTTATACAAATCTAATTATTTATTAATTTAATCAAATATAGTGCTCATGTAAGATCATAAATTTATTTACTTTAATTATTTAATCGAATTTCCAATACAATTAAACCTGACAATGAATGTTCGGCCAATATAGCTAATGATTACATGTAATATCTGTATAAATGACCTTCTTTTAACCTTTCTGATGTAAAACACTTTATGTTTGAAAATAATACTTATCACAATGCACACATATAAATTAAAAGGGCTTTTTGTTCAAAGTGTGCAGACTACATGCAAATAAACATCACGCACGTTATACACAAAAAACAATAAAACGTAATCTGTGAGATTCCGTGAGAAAATTAAACCATGCCTATCTGATTAAAGTAAAAGTTTCGAAACAGCTAATTAGTTTAAACTGCATATTTAATATATAGTTTTTCTTTTTTTAAAAAAATATTATTGACTAGAAATTCTATTCTATGATCCTCAAAAAGGTTGATTTTTTTATTAAATGAATGCAGATATTTTGAATTACTTGTTTTAACTAAAATAAAATCTTAAGAAAAAGTAGAAAAATTAAATAAAGATAAGTAACTTAAGTATTTAGAAAAAAAATTAGAAATGTTATATGCTTAAGACAATCAAAATAATTAAGCGTAAGTATTTGACACTGTTTTGATAAATAGGAAATCAGTTTTACATAAAAATTGCTCTCTTAGTAAAAAGAATATACTGAAACCTATTTTGAAAATCTTTTGTCTTCTTAAATCTCTTAATATGCGTTATAATACACTCTTTTGCATAAAGGAAACGAAATATTTCGAACAATAATCCGATTATCTCGAAACTTGAAGAGCAAAATCCATTACATCAAATAAAAAAAAAAAAGGATTAAATTCTCAAGTCAGAATGCATTTTCGAATGACGGATTAAATTCTGGAATGAAAGTTAACTTGCGTCATAGCTAGCTTTCTACTAACATAATGCCATTTAAAAGTGGTAAGAATTGTTGACTGTGGGTTTTCGTTTCCGATGTTACACCTTTTCGGCGATGCATTTAAACATACCATCACAACTTTGTCGAAATTTTATAGATGATTGAATAACTTCAAACGTGAACACATACTCGGGCTACTTCAGGCTTACTGGTCATATCAAGCAATAAGACACCATATGCACCGAATGAGTGTGACCGCGGTAGCCTAGTGGTAAAGATAACGGACTCGAACATAGTACCGCTGATGAGCTGCCGTGTAGGGGAGAGATGCAGGTTAAATTTATCGAGAGCTCAAACGTTCTCCCGTTGGTGTGGTGTGGTAGTTAGGAAAGGAGGTGCCAGCTCAGGTGTCGTCCTCGTCACTTGATCATGGTTCAAAATTACGAGGTGCGTCGCCAAAAGACCTCGAGTAGCTGATAAGCGTGACGTTAATATTCAACTCACTCACTCACGCACCGTACGAGCACCAAAGACAATTACTGTACAAAGAGGCTGGTAATAATAGTAGTTGAAAGGAACTTATCAGCAGAGTGAAGATCCTGGAAGGCTATGATGCATGAATGCGAGACAAGATCGAATGATAGTGAAACTGATACAAATTATCCTAACAGCATCGTTGTGAGTGGACTAGTACTTAAAATCATGACTGTCAATATACTGGCACCACATAGTGTTCAGTGGTAAATACCAATTCAGTTTTGAAATATATAATCCCTGTATGATTAGGTCATTCCAGTGGTTCCAATCGGTCTTGTTTTATAATGACGTACCGCCATTATACCTGGTGTGATGATGTGGAATGCTATCTCTTACCACAGCAGGTTTTCTATAATCATCCTCCAAACAACTTTAATAGTGCAATGATATGTTATTAATATCCTGCAGCTTTTGCATTACTCTTCATAGCATGTTCTCCTGAGATCATTTTCCAACAAGGCCTCATACTGCTCGTTTATATCTGGATTTCCGTCCTAATCTATCCTGTTCATAATCTTTATTCTTTGGCCAATAAGAGAGCCAGACTTTTCTCCAATAAACACGTATGAGACATGAGAACAGGCCAGTTTCAGTCATCAAAAAATGCTTCTGGTTTGAAGCAACAGCTGATGAATGCTAGTACAATATATCTCAAAAAACAACCAGGAATGGTTACCAATTCTTATATCGACGTATATGAATATAAATTGCCACCGGAAAGCGAATCATAAGCTATTAATTTTAGCATTCAAAGTGCAATTACTAGTGATTTATTGACTTTGATTTTTTAATCATTTAACAATCTGTGCAGAAAAGAATTACACCTGTTTTATTTCAGAAAAATTTGGAGAATTTCTGTGAAAGAATTCATTTCTTTCCATAGTCCTTCCATATTACATAAATCAGGGATCTGCGGTTTTAATAATTTTTAAAAATAATGCAATATGTAATAAAGGATGACTGCTGAACAAACATTTATTTAATGACAAAATAAAAAAAAGAAAAGAAATAATTCCATCAAACTGTGAGAAAGTATCTTGATACCGGTTGATTCAAAATAAGTGTGACCAATTTTTTAAAAGCATGTAACTATTTATGGTGAATTTTTATCGTTTTACTAATGGTTTTATTTTAAAAATGAAACATTTAATTTACTAATAGAACCATTTTTATTAGTGAGAGTAAACTATAGCACTGAAATTAGATCCCTATACCCGGAATGAAATTTTACTGCTTTTGAAGGATGGTTGTTAAAATTCTGTTATAAATAAAGCATTTAAAAACCAAAACAGACATTTTTCTATTGTATTACTATCTAAACTTCAAAAATAAATAATATTTGGCTCGAAATAAAAAGCTCCAGAAAAAAATGGGAGCGAAAGGAAATCCTTAATAAAAAAGAAAAAAAAAAGAAGTTAAAAAGAATTATTGCTGTAGAAAATCCTTTTCCAGAAAGGATTATGGCAGAAACACTACAGTTATAGCAATCGACAATTTATCGTTAGATAAAGAAAATTGGCTATAAAAAAGTAACTTTTCCGGTCTGTAATCAAATGTCTGTTAAGACCATAGAAAAACGAAGAAAACGTACTTGGCCCCTTGTATTTAATGTTATGCAAAGGTAGTTACAAAACAAGGGTAACTTTGGATGAAGAACTGTTTCCTCTGTCATTCGCAGCTGGAAAAACGAAGATACAATGTATTTATCGCAAAAAGCGTCGCAAAGATGGTGCTGTTTTGAAAAATATAAGTTAATCGTCAGATGTTATGACATGTCCTTCCAAAGCTCAACAAAACCATTTTTTGTAGAACCGAAGTCTAAAATTAATGTTAAATACTCTCATAATAAAGTTTTGAAAGACTTTATTAGAGAAAGTTAACGTCTTTGCTTTCAAGAAAACTTTGTTTTTCACCATCATTGAGCACCAAATTATACTGCAAAATCTACTAAAAAATGACAGAAATATAAAAAAATCAAATTTCTTCCACGTGATAAATGACTATCACTATCCTTTGTCTCTGTTTCTTGCGGTTATTTTTCATAGGTATACTTAAAAAAACAATTAAATAGACGTAAAGTAAGAGCATTTCAAATAAAAAAAAAAGCATTTCAAAAAGCAATAAAAGAGGAAGTTGGAAAAAAACCCCCAAAAATGGTCGAAAAAACTCCTTTAGTTTGACCAAAATGTACTGTGATAGAGGAAACTACACAGGAAATTCCATGTAACTTTATTCAATAAAAATTTATTATTCTCTGAAATTGGTCACACTACTTATGAATCATCCGGTAATTTCTACCTTAAAAAATAATTATTTGGTATACAGTTTAACGAATATACATAATCATAATTAAAATTTATGCATTTTGTAAATCTAGGAAAAATGTGACGGAGGTTAACTCTCCACAATTAGTAAACAAGTAATATTGAAAAACATAATTCTATCCCTTACAATTAATTAATATGTATGAAATTATCTCTTAAAAATCTTGTGTTGATATTCAAAATCTATGATTTATTGATTATTCATTAACTTCGCTTTCAGAAATGACACAAAGAAAACCAAATTTATAATTTGAATTGCAGTGTAAATACGTGTTTAAAAGTTAAAACGTTTTTTTTTTTGAGTTGTATAAATTTTGTAGAAGAAATACAGGATTAAAAACAACAAATAACATGCCAAGCTAATATTATATGAATATCTGAAGAAAAATTGTAACACAAACTTTTAAAACTAACTTTTTTTATTTAACCAAAAATATTTATGAAAAGAGAATTTTAAAATGGTATTTTAAAAATATTTTCCTATAAAAATTGAGAAAGGATAGTAAATAAGAATAAAAAAGATTTAAAGTATACGTATTTGATCATAATAACAAATAGTTTTCCTTATTTCAAAGGAAAGAATTGAGATTGATGGAGAAAGAGATGGATTGTTTTATACAGTTTATATTATCATTTCTTTCCTCTTTATCTTGAGTCTAAGGTTCTAAACTTCAAAAGAAAATAACACGAATGATTATTTCGGGATTTTTTAGAAGGATTGAGCTATTTACAGGAAACAGGTTGTGAGAAATTTAATGCTGCATGGAATATCTATATATATTGTTTTCGTGTACACATAGAAATGTATTACAAAGTTACATTTTTAAAAAGAGAATTTGATAACCCTGTATTTTTGTGATTTTCCTTATTTGAATTGTAGCTTTGAAGTTGAATTCTCTATACGATAAAAATACAAAATTATGTTAAAAAAATTAAACTTAAGTAGTAGTTTTAATTAAAAATATTTAATTTAAATTCCTTAATGTAAGCAGAAAAACAACTTCAATACATGTCATTTATATTAAAATTCGTATTTTTTTATTTGCTTTTGTAAAAAGAGCAAGCAAGGCAAAAAACAGCAAAAATTAAACTATCTCAAGCGGAAAGTTTTTTCTAAATTCTTTTAGATCCCTTTGAGATTCTGGAGCTGAATTAATAAAAAGCAATGCATCACACTTGTCTTTTATACCTTGCTTATGTATATACCCTCATTTAGAAAAAAAAATTAAGGTGGAGCTTAATCTTTCTTAAGAACTGATCTATTAATGGAAGTTGAGTATAATTTATTTATTAATATATTCGAAATCTTTTGAGGTAGAAAATTTATTAAGTTCTTCACTCTGGAAGAAATTGTAAGGAATAAGACAATTTCTTTCATTAGAAGAGCTTCAATAGCACATTAGCATGCATGCATTTTTTTCAGTTATTTCTTTTCTGTTATTTTAAAATGCAATTTTTTTGCATGGTAAAAAATAATTAATGGAAAAAAAATTATGACAGAGAAAATAGGATTTTAAACTAATGAACTCAAAACCACTTCTCCTAATTTGCGCTTAAGATAGTATCAATTTATTGAGAAAAAAATTAATAGCTTAGATGGCTGTTGAAGAGCTGCGGAAAAAAACAAAAGAAATAAAGAACGGTTTCATTTTCTATCATTTAAATTTTTCTTCTTATATTAATGAAAGCTTAAAAGAATTTCGCGCTTTTTTAAGTTTGGTACGCGCGGAGTACTTGAGATTGTTCCATTATTTGGAGCAAATTAAAAATATTTTTTAATTGGTAAGAGGCATTGTTATACTCTTTTGAAAAAGTATAGTTATTTGAATTTTTAAGATCGCAATAAATTTACTTAACACTTAATTAAATATTTGTTATATGTTTGAATTACAAAATTGCAAATTGCAATTTCATTCTAGGATTATTTCGGTGCATTCTAATGTTTATTCTTACATTTGTGTGTGTCTATGGGCTTAACATAAATTCAAAAAGGCTAATAAGATATCTGAATCTGATCTTTATACCTAAATCTAAACCCATTTAAATAATTTAGCATGAATAATCTTTTTAATTTTATTTCTTTCAATAGAAATGTTTTTTACGAATTTTACTTGTTTTTTACGTTTTAGTAGAATTATATAAGGAAGAAAATTTGTAGTTTATTATTATTAAATTATTTCCTCGAAAGTTTTAAAGTAGATATTATAATGCCTCCTCATGAAATAATATTAATTGATGTATTATGGCTTTATCAAGTTACTGTCATAGAAGTTAGGAATAAATGAAATGAAAATAAATATATGTTCATTAAAAATAAAATAGTTTGACTGCATAAGTTAGATATTGATCGACTTAACAATTTCATACACTTCCAGTTCAATTAAACAGTATTCAAACCGTGAACTATTTAGTCATAGTATTATTTGTGTTGCCTATTCTTTTTTGGGTATTTTTCATTTAGGAAGTAATAAAATTTTAAGTGTCCTATTTTTATATCAAAATTAGTTTATCTCAAATTTTTATTTTTTGAATTCAACATTTTGATTTCCAATTTTAAATAAATTATATTACAACAATATATTCAATAAAATAATATCCATCTAAAAATAAATTCCCTTTTTTCTTTAGTACATAATTAAATCAGTTTAAATTTAAATTAATTCTTAGAAAAAGTTATGACATGAAAGTGTTTTGCTCAAAGGCAATGCATATTTATTAATTTTACTGTTTAAAGTGGAATCTGAAACTTCTTCATCTTTAATGTGAATTAAGATAATTTTAGGAAATTTTGCTTATAAATATTAAAGTTTCAAAATGCATAATACAGTTTTAACATAACCAAAAAAAAAAAAAAAAAAAAAAAAAAAAAGACCCTGATTAATAGAGGTGAATTCTAAAACACAATCGTCAATTGCTCCACCGAATGTATGACATTTTTGGGTGCTCAAATATGGTGGCATGCTGTGTATGATATATGTTCGATTGACGAAAGATGATCTTGCTATTGAGAGTATAGCAGTATGAAAGTAATCTAGAGATTCCCTCTGTATTGGACCCGGAATCTTCTTGATGGATATTAATCTCAAGATGAAGGCCACGGAGGTAATGCAACCAACTGCCGAACGTCATCAGTTTTTTTAACATATCGTTAAGCTGTTAAAAGTATACGCAAAAGGGCTACAGTTGATCTATAGTACTACGAGGCTACCATCATACCAAGCGTATAAGGCATGTTTCTATAAAATCAAGTTGATTTTGAACTATCCCTCTGTACACGGATCTGATGGTTATTGGCTCCGAGTTCTAAGCAGGATTCATTATTCAGCGCTAATGCGGTTCAAGGTTGCCGGTGGAAATGATTATAGTTTATAACGATACTTTAGATTTTATCTATGTCCTAGGACTAAAAGCTGACGTCCTGGTCACGTCAAACATCAACTTACAACAAGATGTTGTAAGGCACCACATGTGGTATGCAAGAGGCTGTAGTCCATTTTATAGCTTATAATAAAGCTGCTGTTTGGGAAGTTTAGGCCTATTGGAAAATTATGTAATCTGAACTCTAATTTTGCACCGTCACATTTTACAGGATTATTTCCTTCAATGAGTTCTTTGAAGTCCTTATTTCCCAGTAATTGGCTTAGATGTTTACGCCAAGTAGCAGCCTCTTTTTCAGTATAATCAGCCAATTTAACGCATTCTGTCTATTCGACCGTGTTCAAAATCTTTCAATTAATTAAAAAGGTTTTTGACGATATAATAATGCGATTATTATTTGTCTTAAAGAAACTGCTACGCTAACGAGAACAGGTAATCTTAAAATGCTACCTGTTTTTACAGTTCAGCTTGAGCTGTAAAAATGGAAACTTTGATCAAAATTAAAATTCATTGACTTTGAAAATTTAATCAGCTGCATACTTGGTATAAAGGAATTTGCATGCACAATTTTAGATGATAGGGTAATTTCTTTAGTGTTGTTTAGCTTTTTAAAAATTTTGTTTGTAAAAGAATGCAAACGGAAATAAAGAGGAAGAAAAAAATAAGTTTGCTAACGTTTGCTTGATAAAATAAATCCGCCAAGAAAATAAGTCTAGACCAATAAAATATATATGTTAAAAATTTAATATTATACAAATTAAATGCCTGTGAGTTTGTAAATCTTTAATATAAAACAAAATTGCTGTTAATAACAAAATATTAATTTGTATTTGCGAGCACACGCGCGAAATAAATAACTAATTCTATATAAAAGTTATTTTCTTTATAATACCAATACTTTTTTCTTATAAAAGTACATTCCAAATTAAGATTATACATTTATCTGTAAATGATTATAAATTCATGTTTTTCCAAAAGTGTATTCTAAAGACCTGACGAAAAATTCAGCATTCAGAAGTTTTGATAATAATTTCAGAACTTAAGACTTCTTAGTATTACTGTTTCTCAAAATTAAAAAATGTCAAGGCTCAAAGTTGTTTGAACATACTTTTTTTGTAATTATAAATGAAGAGAATCGACAAAAATTAAGAAAAATTGGAATTGTTTCTGTTATTTTTCATTCAATGAAAAGGAAGTTAAACGAAAGGAGAAGTAGTTTGAACGAAACAAACAAAGGGAATTATTTTAATTTAGGAAAAATGTTTCCTCTTATCCTGAATTAAAATAAACCAGAAACTGTTCGTTGTTTAAGACCAAATCATTTCTTTTAACTCTGATGTGTGAAAAAATAGTTATTCTTTCTAAAAGGGATTCTCTAAAATTTAAAGCAGAAGTTTCATCATAATTTTAAGTTTCATTCATGTAAATTATAAATTATTAATGAAACTTTTATTTTGTATTTATAGGAATGAAACTATACAGATATATATATATATATATATCTAAATTTAATTTGATGTCTAATTAGTCTAATTAATATATTTACAAAAAATTTACAATATGCATTTGCATTATAATTTATAATTTTTTAAGATATGTTTATTATGATAAAAAGAAGAATTCTAGATTCCCTGAATAGTTTATTACAGTAAAGTACAGAAAACTTCGTTTTAGTATAATAATTTTTGTCGGGAAATAGAGTTGAATTAATTGTTGATTAACATTAATATTTAGTATTAACTCAAATTTTGCATACTATGGACGTAATTTAGTTAAACATTTAATTAAGTTAATGAGCGTTTAAGTAAGTTAATAAATAGTTAATTTAGTTAAACGATTTTTTAGATAAGAGTTAAGAGAGTTAAGTCAAAAATGTATTCGTTATTTGTATATGTTTTGATTATAACCAATGAAATAAGAAAAACTTATCACACACATAAATAATTTTTGGAAGAGTATTATTAACTAAAAATCTTAATGGTGCAACAGCTCATGAGGGCCATGGCTTACTGTACCCATCTCAGTTTTCGTGACCTTGGACGCTGAGGTGCATGAGCAGATGTTCCGGTCAGGTGGTCAGTCTGACGCGAAACCCCCAGTGTTTCGTTTCGAAGTAAGCTTAGTACTCCTACATAGATCCTCTAAAAGGATAAAAGGATGAGCTGACCTTGCCTATCCCGGGGTTTGAATTTCGGGCTTGCATCGGGAAAGCGCAAGAGTTTTCTTACTCTTTGAATTAAAATAATTTCTATGCAGCTGAATTTTAGTGGAAGTTTATTTTATAAACCGAAGCATTTATTTTGCATATCAATGAAGTTTTATTGTATACCTAATACTTCTAATTAACAAGCCTAAAATTTGCGTCAAAAATATTATATTCTTATTTTTTTTTCAGTTGATAGTTTTTACAATCACACACAAAAGTAACAAAAGGTATATTAGGGATATACCACGGTCAAGAGAACATGCAACCTTTCCTCTAAACTTCTTTAGTACTTCAACATGGGGGTTTTAATTCAGGTAGATTTAACGTGTATTTCAGGCCTTTTCAAGGCGGGACCTTAAAGGTAGCAGGGCTTTAACTATTGATCCTACAGGAGCAACAGTGGTCACATGTTCACAATCACAACAACTTAGCTACCACAGCTTCTGATTCTCCAATTCTAAAAATATGCAATTCATTGAATGAAAAGGTTAAAATACTAAAAAATACGTGCATGCAATGATATTTCTTCGATAAATGAAACAAAATAAAGTTTTCAACACTATTTTTTGGTTCTCATAAATTGATTTAATCTGTGTTTTTAAATATACTAAAATCAGACCTACTGATTAATGCTATAAATTAGAATTTGCTATGAATTAGATCTTATGATAAGTATTCTTTTTGCGTTTTTAATTATATTCGATACTTAAAAATAATAAGTTTTATTAAAGTCGTTTATTACATTCCTAAAATTATTTTTAAAATGTGATTGTTTTGTATAATAAGAAAATTGAATGAATAAGGATATCTTTTTTATTCTGATATGATATAATATTCCGTTGAAGTTTCTGCCATGCACAGCTTTGCCAGAAAAAGGAAATATCTTTTCTCAGGAACATAATTAAATTGGTATAATGGTTCTTTTATCATTACCAGCGTTATTAAATATTTCTTAATAAAGGCGATAATAGGATTATGATAATAAAGAGTCACAATTATATTTTTCATTATAACCAAATCTTTCAAATCTAGATTCTTAATTATATGAATGAAAGATGAATGTTTTAAAAAGGTAATATAATAGAATGTGACAATTTCTTTAAAAGAAATTATCGCATTCTTCTCCGATTTTCAATTAAAATAACATTATTTTGTAAGAGAAATGAACAATATGGAAGAAAATGGCAATCGCAGCTTATTTTTTTGTTAAAGGTTTCTTTAAATG
Source organism: Trichonephila inaurata madagascariensis (assembly GCA_019973955.1). Taxonomy (NCBI): domain Eukaryota; kingdom Metazoa; phylum Arthropoda; class Arachnida; order Araneae; family Nephilidae; genus Trichonephila; species Trichonephila inaurata. The sequence continues at coordinate 160,992 of BMAV01001843.1, forward strand.
ATTGAGAAATGAAATCTTAAAAATGTGATTTATAAAACAGTTAAGAATGTAAATATAATTGTGAGAAATAATGAAACATTTTCTAATTACAGAGTAAAATATGACTTGTAGCTAATTTTAGCTTAAAATTTGATCATTTGAAGAAATAAAATCAATCGATTAAACATATATTTTTTGTATAGTAAATACGAGGTTTTAAAATATGAATATTATATATATTGATTTTTTTGGTGTGATCCAACGGAACTTATGTAAAATTTATTTTTAGCGTTCATTATCCCTGTGAAAATTTGTACATTTGCATTATATTCTGCTACGGTACAAATTGCTTTGAAGATTTTTTTTGATTATATAAAATGTATTTTGAAAATAATCAATTCAAGTTATTGCCAAATCTGAAAAATTAATCTAGAAAACATACAAGTTTTTATGAAAATATTTTTAAGAAATACAATTTTTAAATGCGCTCATTTCTAAATTTATTTTACTATTAATTCTAAATAGGCTCTAAGGTGCTTTCCTTGCAAATAATGGTTATGTAGACTGTAAATTGAATATCCATCGTTTTAATGCTAATAAAATATGAATTAAGTGATTTTTTGAGTAAAAATAAATATTTTGACATCGAAGTCAAGTAAATTTGGGTTTCGATATCAAATAGGTGTAGCTTTTATTTAGTAATGGAAATAATTTACCTGTATTTTTTCAATTGAATTAATAGCAAGATGATGGACAAGAGTGTTGATGATCTGAAATATTTTAGTGATATCGTATTTTTTCTTCTCATCAATCGCATGTTTATTATTTCCATTGTACAAGAAAATAATATGTGTAGTATGTTGATGAAAGACAAAAAGTTTCAATATTAAATATTTAAAAAATATAAGAGAGGGAATATAATTAACTCATAGAATTAATGAATAAATGATCATAACTGCATAAATTCTACTAGTTTTATAGAATGTCAAAAGTAATCCAGAGTTTTTTTGACGGAAAATATGTTCCATTTATATTATAAAATAAAATCCTACTTATTGTAAAATAATTAAGAACAAACTCTATAAACCGGTTATGTGAGACTTCTCTCTTGTTTAATGTTATTTCCACATTTTGAAATGATGGAATGACGAACGCCAAAGAAATCAGCAACATTTGTGATTGACTGGTCTGCTTCAAGGGATCCCACACAGCCTTGAAAAAGGTGTGACTCTCACTATCTGTTATTTCTTTTCTGATAGCCATATAAACATGTTTGTCTTGAAAAGTTCTAAGCGCTTTTTATTAGCACTTTCATGTAGCTTAACCCTTTACAATGCTTTATAATGCGATTGCCTTTTTTGCATATTTCTCCATGTGAAAAAGTGATTGTCCGTTACAAAACATATTTGCTTTATCCTTTTTACTTCTGCAGTGAATTGCAGCCTTTTCAATTCAGATTGGCTTCTCAAAATTAATTTTCTTCCATGTGCATAGCATTTGGCAGTTCATTTAAAAATAAATTTATTAGATGTATAGATATTTTACTAAACTGTAAAATTAAAAAAAAATCTAGTCTAAACATAAATAGTATCGTTAAAGCTTATAAGAAATAAAACTGCTTTTAGGAAAAGTTTTCTTGCTACATGTTTATCGACTAATATTTTACAAACTTTATTTTGTCAAAAAATATGACGAATTTTTTATATTTTTATTACGATAATAAAACAGATATCTTATTAGGTCGAAAAGGTGTGTTTTATATATGTATAAGAATAACTTTTAATTAATGATGTTTATTTTCTTTGTTTTCATTTGTTTCATTTAATGTTTTAAAATTTTCTTTTTGATTTATATGAATAGAATTTTATATTGGATTATATGTTTAAACATACATTAGAAGTAACAACGTTATTTAAGCTTGCGAATATAATATTCTTTTCAATTACATGTTATTTTTAAATAAACTTAAATTATACTTTTATTGAAGAGTTAATTTTTAGCAAAATACATTGTTAATGTTTTAATTGATTTTTTTTAAAATAAAAGGTCATGCTATATAAGAAACTTTCCATAACATTACTTTCATTCGTTCTGAATCTTTTATTAGTTCTACATGCTAAACTTTATTATTTAATTCTGGCTTGATGGTTTCCAAAGTTTCCAAATTAGATTAAATTATTCCTTACATCTTTGAAATATTTATGTAAAAACTCTTAAGTATTCAACAAAAATTCATCAGAAATTCATACCTTTTATCTTCATCTATTTAATGGGTACAAAATCATGGTGAGATCAAAGAAAGTACTTCAAACTACCTCATGTGACCACCAAGAATAAGATAGTATTTAAAACAAGTGGGAAAAGCTTAAATTTTTCTTTTAGGTGAAAATAAATCCCCTATGTTTAGAGTATTTTGTTTAGGTTTTAAAAGGGGATAATTGTTTTCACTCTCTCTGTATTGTTTATTCTAGACACTACGCATCCTTGTATTCCATCAGGAGAAACAAGTTACAAATAAATGCCTTTTAATTCCAAGTGGAAAACAAGTCATGGCAAGTTCAGACGAAATCTATTTAGCAATCGCGTTGTTTCACCAAGAGCGAGATAGTGCAGGAAATAAGCGGGAATGAGTTCTGAAATTTTCCTTTATCTAGAAAGTAAACTTTAATTTTGAATCCTTTGTTCACCTTTTAAAGGAGAGTAATAGTTTTCACTTCTCCAACATACAAAGTTGGCAGCTGTTATTTTAATCCATTATTAAAGCTGGTTGTCATCCACTCGGAAAGCTTTTAAAACTTGAAGAATGCAGCTTATTATACCCGAGTAAAAGAGAGGAATCTGATTCCGCTTATAACGGATGATGAATGAGGTCTACTTGAAACCTAATTGATAATTTTGTTGTGCTTGCAGAAAGAGAATGTATACTAAAAGGAAAGGAGATATTTTTGAGGAATTTTTGAAGAAAGAGTAAAGTAATGGACGTTTTTATTCTTGGAAAATACTTATTTTAAAAATAGACTTAATTCTATACCAGATTTAAAAAAACAACCCTAAAATTAAAATAGTTCACTTATTAAAGAATTAAAAATAAGACAATAATTTATATTAGATTAGAGCATCGTTCCTCAAACTGTGAGGCACGCCCTCTAAGGGGGTGTTATAACCTTTTTAGGGGTAGGGGGAGCGAGCACATTGAAAAATCGAAAACAAAAGATTATTTTTTAAAAGTTATTAGTTTACTGAAAGTAAAGAAACAACAAACATTCTGACATAATAAAAAATAAAATTAACGTTTACACTGATATAATACACTTATAAATGTATCAGTACTGTTCAATGTATTTCATAATTAATTTAACAATACTAAGTTAAGAAAAAGTTTAATTATTACCAGAAACCCCATTGGCTTGTCATATATAAAATTATATACAGCAATTAACTCTTATCTTGATCATTTGTACGGTTTATACAGTGCCGGTTTATTCATCGGGCACTCGGAGCGAACGCACACGTGCTTAGATAAACTGGATTTAACCAGATTTTCTGGTTATAAATTTTGATCCTCCAGTGCCAAGAGAGCCTGTAGATATTCTGCACCCAGGGCCCGAAATGAGCTTAAATCTGCAATGGGTTTATAATTAAACCTTAACTGCCAGTTAAAAGTTAAGCTCCCCAATGCAACCGTTTTCCACGCAAGAGAGTGTATGTGATGTGTTGGGGAAAGAAAAGGAATAAATAAACAAATCCTTTGAAACAAGTAAATCCTTCGGAATCACTGTCCAGGTTCATTTATTACATTCCAAAGTCTTCGGAATAATTTTATGGACGACAGTGCATAAAAAGTCGTACTTTGGAAAAACGTATACATACGTCCGAGGTAATTGGCGCTGACGCTGTCTGAGCGAGACGTTTATATACGCCGGTGGCGCTTAAGAGAAATAGTATTGCCACTTTAGTGTCAAAGTATAGTATTATTGAATTAAATACGCATTTATATGTACGATGGAAGGGGGGGCGATGAAAATTATGGTTGAGTGGTAATATTGGTAATTGGATCGCAAATATTGAAAGTTTGAGAAGCATTGGGTTAGAGTACTATTTACGCCCGTATTCACCGCTAACCTAACCTCCAGTTAGAGGAGGTAAACCTGGGTTTCGCCGAAAACTTTATTCACCATCGCAAGTTAATAACTTAGCGCCGGCTCAGGTTGAAAAATCCTGACCCAGAGCTACAGCCGGGTTAGTTTTCACCGCACACGCGCAGTAAGCGATTTTTCGAGTGTTTACGTTTTCGTGCAAGTTTTGGAAGTACTTTGAGTTAGGATAGATTTTTAGTTTACGATGAATACCATTCAGAAAGTTTCCACTGTACCTCAGTTAGATTTTTTAGAAAGACTGGAAACCAGAAAAGTAGTTAAAAGAAGTAATTTGTTCGAGGAATTGGACGATTACGAGTTTCAGAGAAGATTCCGACTGACAAAAGAAAGTGTCGAAGAATTGACTCTGCTAATTGAAGATAAATTAGAGAGCAAAACACTACTTTTTTTGCTCATTTTCTTTTTTAAATTTAAATAACACTGACGGATCTGTTGTGATGTCCGCGGATTCACCACTCCGTCAGTGTCATTGTATTGCCGCGTTATTTCAATATACGCTTCATTTTTTTTTATGCTACTAACAGCATTTGTTTCCCGGCATTCTATTATGTGTAAGTGCGGCTTTATCAAAGCCAACACCAATTCTTTTTCATATTGCGTAAAATAAACTCTGTTGGCATTCATATTAAAAAGTTAGCGATACGCGAGGTAAAAAACAAGCTGGCATGAGGCGAATATAGAAAGCCGGAAGTCACGGGGTTTATTTCGACCAATGGGAATCGACCAGTAAGCGCAGGTTAAGAAACGCAGAGTCAAGTAACTGGAGGTTGAAAAACAGTGGTGAATTGAAGTTCTAACCTGGGGATAATTTTAACTTGATTGCCGGTTACTTAACTCCAAGTTTCATCGCTGGGTTAGGTTAGCGGTGAATACGGGCGTTAATGTTTCATTGCAAGAAAAATAAGAAAGGAACATCTATCAGTTGGATGAGTAATTCAATTTTTTTACTATACTTACATAGACATAATTAAAATAAATGATAAAATATGGAAGAAAATACAGAATAGTTGAGTAAGACATTATTTAGATATGAGCTCGTAAAAAACAGAAATTTCATGTATTATACTAAGAAATATTTCCAACATTCAAGTTATTAGAAAACGTTTTAAAATTTTTTGTTTACAGCTTTGTATATATAGCTTATACAGTATAATTTCCTGTTCTAGAACAAATGCACAATTTATAAATTGAACAAGGATATGAATTTCCTTTCATATTGTATGGCAAAATAAGAAAACACGAAAACTTAACCGAAAATTATAAAACAGTAGAATATAATAAATTTTTCTGATACAATACTTGACGGAAGTAATAGAAAAAACACATGGATTCTGGGATTACAGAAAAAAGCAAGAGAATATAAATTCCAGATAAATAAACAAAGAATTTATTTCATGTGTAAAAATTTCAATTTTAGGGTAAAATGTAATGTTTTTATCAGTTCTTAATTAAGGTATCCGACTACATTGGAAACCCTGATTTTACAAAAGCGTATAAATGGATAATATTTATGATATTTAGTTTCACTTAGATTAGAATGCGTGCATAAAATTGTTTTAAGAATATTATTACAATAAAAATTGTTTAAATAAAATATTTCGACAAAAAATGAACATAGAATGACATATTTTCAAAACATTCCCCTTTTATGGAAAATACTTGTATAACAATAGTATTTTGCCTGTATATAGCTCAGATCTCTCTTTGTACAGAACCCGAATTAAAACTGTTGAAATATATAAGAAGTGGATTTATTCATATTTTAGTACAACAGAGGGGATAAATTTTAAGAAAAAAACGCCGATAATTATTTCAATTGGTAGTAACTCTGAAAATAATGTTAATTTTTCAAAATTCCTAGTTGAGGCCCTGTGGAGAAATATTTACTTTATTTAGGCAAAATGCTATTATTATCGAAGCATTTTTTATAAAAGGAGAACGCTTTGAAAATAGATAATTCTAAGTTAAATTTTTGCTAAAGTATTGCATTTAAATAATTTTTTTTAGTGTCATAATGTCCTTAAAATAATTTTATGCATATATTATAATCTAAAGGACCCTAAATATCATGAAAATTATCCATTTATGCACTTGTTTAAAATCACGGTTCCGAACGTAGTCGGATATCTTGCGACGGGTTTTCATCGCGATTTCTACTAATGTCCTATTAGGGTTCTTTGGGGCCAGAATGGCAATTTTTCCCAACCAAATTCAGAAGAAAAACGTGAGAATGCAAATTAGGAATCTTATAAATAGTAGAAGTTTACCGTTCGCGAAATGGCTATGTGAAGTGAATATACGAGGTCTATGTTTACAAACGCTTAAGTTAAAGTGAGAGGAAATCCCGAGTTTGAGAGTTAATCTACCTGTACCTGTGTAATTAAGTTAAAGGTGGATACCATTCCACAAGGACTAATGCCACGTCAGTTAGGATCAAGCGAATTGCTGTTTACCCAAGATATAGCGGTAAGAGTCTTCATTTAAGATATAAGGAACTATCTGTATTAAGGAGATTATCCGTATCTGTAAAATTAGATATAGTGGTCAATTACGTGATTATTTGGTAATACGAATTGTGTCTTCTCACTCCAGATCCGCTTTCTATAATTATTATTATCATTGTGTATTGTGATTAAGTTAAGATCTTAATAAAGAGATATTAAGATGAATGATATGCCTGGTTCTTCTTTATTTCCTACAGATACAGGTTCACGTAGATAACGTAGAAATGGGGCACCCACAGGCACATGCTTCACAAGCTTAATACATTTAACGTATTGAAATACCAGGGTCATGATGGATCAGTGGTCATGATCCCATCAGCTATCTGATTATTAATATTCCTTCAATACTAAATATTATCTTACGAAATAATGGAACACATTAAGTTTAACTAAATTTCAAAATATTCCTTCCCTGTCGCGGATTGGTTTCGGGAGAGAGAGATGCAATTTCAAATGTCACCTGTGTGATCTAAATCACGACGAAGTCTGTCACTAATAGCTCTCGTAGCTCTAGAATGGCACTATTTCAATCTTATCGCACATTTTAGATGCTCTCTTCTGAGGAAACTAATTCAATTGCTATATCATAAGAATAGTAATTAATCTTACACTTCGAGAAAGTGTTAAGTTAATTTTCTTTGACATTATTAATTTTAAGAACTTTTTAAAAAACTTCATTTTGAAGATATCCCACGTTCTGTTTCCAGAGTGTGTTTTCCGTTTCAGTCATACAAAACTTTTAAATATATATTGTAACTGAACTATTCACGTTCTTTTCTACTGATAATTCACTTGGAAAACATTTGGTCTTTACAGATTATTCTACTGAAAACCTTCCTCAGAAGAAGAAGACGTGATTATTCAAATCAAGGTTTGTATTTAAAGATTAACTTTCAAGCTCGAATAGAGAGACGTTAGAAGATAACAGGGTAGCAAGTAGTAATTAACGTAAAACAAGGCGAGAGCATTTCGTAGATTATTTGATTAATATTAAGATAAACGATTGGGTCAATGTTCTTAAATTAGATTAGGTCGGTTTGAATTAGATTACTTTAGAGAATTTATCTTCAAATATATGAAGGCGTAATGCCTGGACGTGCTAAGTGTAAGTGATCCGATTTATTATTAAATCTCCAATTATCTCGTCTACCTCGCTATTATTCCTCATATTTAACTATTGGTGCATTTCTCAACTTGGGTTGTTGAATTTTGTGGCGTTGTTAAAAATTGTTAATAAATAGAGTTTGTTTTGACTATTGGGATATTTCATTCTGACCCTCTAACACTAATAGATGGGATAGCCTATCCAAAACAATATTTATTGTTTAATTTCTCTCTTACATTGAGGTACACTGAAAGAAAAGAGAATTTTGATTTATTAAAAAAAAAATGCAATAATCTTCAAAACATTTTAGATAAAAATCTTGTTATCATTGTATTTCAAGGTAGAGAGAGTGTTAAATTAGAAATTGAAATCTGGCTAAATTTTCGTTAGGAAAACAAGAAATTTAACTAAACATAATAATTCTGTTTTTGATCAAACACTCAATATTAAAAAATGGTAACAACTAAAATACTGTATTTTTAAGCTATTGATATATTACTTATTAGAGTTATATAACAATACAGAATATTTACTTCTTAGATAGGGTTTAGCTATTTAAGAGCCATTAGTTTCTTAATGTTGATCAAGGAGCGAGGGATGAAGTTATCAACTAAACAGACAACGCGCTTTCATATTTTTTTGCCATTCTATCTTACGATTTCTAAGATCTCTTTGATTTTCTGTAGGAAAACTAAGAATTTTAATAATTATTCAATCCAAATGTTGGCTATTGGTAATTATTGACAAACAGTCTGTCACAATCGGCTGACAGAAAAAAAATTGCGGCTTAACTGTGACAGTAATTACTTCTGAAATTAAATTTTGTTTTCAAATAATGAAGAAAATTTATTATTTTTTTAAACAAACTAATGCCAAACAATTAAAAAGATTAGAAAGCTAATATAACATTGGTTTAAGTGCAATTTTATAATTTACGATAATAAAGCTTTCAAGTTATCAACTATATATAAGCCAGTAACAAACTCCAGACTAATGTGATCATTTTGGTACAGCGGTATGTTACGTGCTTACGGTACCGAAGGTCGCGGGTTCTGTCCCACCGGATAAGCACGCCACTTCATTCGTGACCCTGGCTGAATTCCGAAAAGGCAACCTTCTGATCTTTCATGGCGTTATCTACCAGCAAAAAGAGCAACTAAAAACTCGCCAGACTCACTTGGTGCAGCAAAACAAACTCTCCAAACTCACTTGGCATAGCAAAACGAACTCGTCAGATTCACTTGACGCAACTCCTCCAATTAACTGTAACAACTGTGCACACAAAACATGCTCGCCATAACAACTATATCGTTCATTCGCCTATCCTCCAACTCACTGGTGGGGGAGTGTGTAGCGGTAGCAACTATATATGAACCAGAGTAGCAGCCTCCGGACTAATGTGATCATTTTGGTCTACGGTATGTTACCCGCTTACAGTACCGAAGGTCGCCAGTTCTCTGTCCTACCGGATAAGCGCGCCACTTCAGCTTCTTTTAGAAAATCAAAAATGTCGTGATTTCCTAGATTTCAAGATCACGAACGTGGGGTTGCTTCTGTCGAATCCTTGACTTCGATTCCTGGTGCCATAAAAGTCCACCGTATGATGGAAACTTGTTGAAAATGTTGAGGCTGAAATTTCCCACGTTTATGTAGTATGTGGAAACTTGGAGAGTATGGCGGCAAAGCTAGAGTTCAAATGTAATCCTCGACATTTGTTCAAATTATATACGAGGTCCGTCACCAAAAGCTATCATGTAGCTTAAAAATAAGATGTTAATAAATAAGTAGACAAGTAACAGTACACAAGTAGTAAAAAAAGTAATAAGTAGTAATAAACAAGTAGGCAATAAAAAATAAAATAAATGTATTAGTATAGCTTCATGTTTAATTTTACAATGATCTAGAATTGGAGATGTTACATACATTTTATGCTCTTTTTAAACAATGAAATTGCTCCAAAGTTTTTTTTTAAAAAATAAACCTAAGAGATACTATACATATAAAATAAAATAATCTAATATATATATTTTTAAGCCTCTATATTAAATACATTTTTATTTTTCTGTTTTTTTGTGTAGCATTCATATTAATTTAATTAAAATGTATTCGTAAACTGAAAGAGAGAGAGAGAGAGAGAGAGAGAGAGAAAAAAGCGAGTGAAGTTATAAAAATATACATTGTAAACAGAACAAATCCCAGAATGATATCATTTATAATTAAATTGCGAAAGTAAAGTCTGAAGAAACAGAAATTCCATCTTGATCATAATTGATAACGAAAATATTCTTTTTTCATCTTCTTAAAATAATTTGTTTTTGGACTTTAATTTAATGTTTCAGTTTTAATAATTGAATGGAAAAACACTTCAGTAGAAAGTTTTATTAATTTAAGATGTTGTTTGCATGCATATCAACATCAAAACTTATTTATTTCATGAAAAGGAACAATTTAAAAACACATTACCCTGAAGGCATTTTACTCTTATTATTTTAAGTAAAGCTTTTATTAGAGTCGAAACAATTTTTATCATCATAAACGTATGTGTTTTTAAAACCTGAAATTTATTACTTGGATAAAAAGTAGTTAAAAAGAAATTGTAGCACATGTAAATAATATACAAGCTAATAAAACAAAATCGGGAAATTTCATATTTTTTGAGATTATTTACACAATAGCCATTAAAAGTGTTCGTATTACACACTTTATTAAGAGGAAGAATTCAGTACCTTAAACTTCCTCCTCTGGTAGCAAAACCAGTTCTCATCTGGATAAACATCGTATTAAATTGGCCTTAAGTTACAGATACAATACATTGTCCTGTGTCTTCACTCCTATATCCGAGTTCGTCAATCGAGTTGATGGTGTTTGAAAGCATGGCAGCTTCTGGGTAATACATACCAGATGTTTTCAGTGGGTGAAAAGTGTGGAAAACGTACTTGTAAGGGTAGAAATCGAGTATCTTCCGCATTGAAGAAAATCAGGATGTACCAGCAACATCCTGTATAACAAATTCCTGTTGAAAGTTTGCATTGCTTTGAAAATAATGCATTAGCATGGACTGCAGCATGTTGAAAATGCAACAGAGTTGTCCAAATTACTGGGGATGCAAGCAAGAGGTGACTAGAATGCGCATCAAATTGTACTATATACCATCAATTCCAATGGTAGACTTGCATAGCAGTGATGTATACAGTTTGAAATCATTCATACATCTCTTTCGTTCAAGGAATCATGGAAGAGAGGAACCATCTTCCATCATGCAATTGTAAACAGAACTCAAATTCGCCTGAAAAAGCGATTTGATATTATTCCTGTGCCCGTATCATAGTTAACTCTTTATTTCCCACATTACGATTTACTGCAGTTTTTCTCATGCAAGATTTTTTTTTTAATCACTACATTGAAAATGAACATAAAAAAAGTACTCAACTTTAGGAAATTTAATCCGTTAAAGGTAATTAATTAATTAAAGATATTCAACTGTAAAATTAATTATATACACTGTTGACTCTTAAAATAAATAGTCAAATCGTTTTGTAAGGTCTTCATTAACATAAAAAAAAATAAGACGCTTACATTTTGACATTAACTACTTTTTCGTAACAAATATGACAATCTTCGCAATTTTATAGCAATTTCTGCTATAAAACTATTCACCTTCCTTGCTAAAATACTCATCCTAAAACCCGTGCAGTCAGCACGGGTCTATATATCTTGGATTGGTCTTCCATATATCTTGGAAGAGTGGATTTAAAAGAATATTCCTGCTCAGTATCGTCAGAGTATTCGTAAAAAATGCTTATTCTACGTAATTTTAAGGTGAGTAGTACTTATAAGTACCGTCGGTAGGTAAAGAGTTAAATGCACCACTGTAAGGAATCCTTCTGTACTGCAACGGCGAAGGAAATTAAACATGGACGTCCTGTTGACACTCAGCAGCACTTCAGTCATCGTAGCGCTGTAGGTGAAGACGCTTGTCGACTTGCAAATGAGCAAGATTTCTTTAAATTGTAATCATGTAATCACATTAGTGTAGGGGAGCCCTTGAGATTTTATAGAGCTTCTGATTTTTTATTTTCATCCCAATGAAATATTCTCATTACATGAGAGAATGTGAGTAGAAACATCGTGGAACACAGTAAAAAGCATTTCGGTAAGCTACAATCCTTTCCCCGTAAAATTCCTATGCTTGCTGATAAAGGTTTTTTCTTCTTACATGGGGCTTAATACCACCTTTTTACCAAGTTAAGGTATAACAAGCTTAAAGTATAGAGTACAAGGTATAAGTCAAACGATTCAAAATAAACAAGTTCATTGTAAAATCTTTTGTTTTGAGCGCTACAAATAACGATATTCCTATATGCGTTGTTTAGATGCTCTGAAGTATTAAAAGTTTACACAGTTCAACATGTAATTTTTACACAAATTTAAGGTTTGTTTCTCGTGCTTCTTGTATGACCACAATTTTATTTACTAGCACTGTGTATAGGAATTTTCTGTAGGTAATTAATATTCCCGTATTTTTTATTTCATTGATTTTTCGAAGCTTTTCATTCGCAGTCCAGAGTGGTAATTATTGGAATCAAAATACTAACGACCAATCTTAAATCAAAATGAACATTATAGAATTAAGTAAAGCCTGATTTACGTTGCTTTTTGATCATTATAAAATTTTTAAAAAAGTGCCGAAATCTATTGTATTTTAATGCTAATTAAATAAAATCAAATATGAATTTATTATCTTGCTAAAAAGGCTTATGAAATTTATATTTTCTCAGATTTATTTGAATCAATGATTAATATTTAAGGCAACCGGCAACACATGTTAGAGAAGAATAGAAATTTCTGATATATAAGAAATAAAATAATTATCTCAAGCACGTATCGATTTAAGCTTCTCTCTCTGTCTCTCCTCTTCACACATATACATTCTTTTTGATCTTCTACTTAAGACATTAATTCATTTTTAAGGTAACTATTCTTTTTTCTTTAAAGGCTTCAACAACGCAGAAAAGTATTATTGACACTAACGATAAAAGTAGTGCTTTGTGTTATTTCAAACTGGTTTTTTAAAACTTTAATGGTTCTTTTATATGAATACACAAAAACAATTCTGAGTTTTTTTTTCAGTTTTTATTCCAAACGTTTTGAATCATACCTTAAAAATGTTTAGCACAACTATCAGAGTGAAATTAATTATTTTTCATTCTGAATATTTATACATTAGTTTTCAATATTCCGAATATTCCTGAAAAGAATTTTTGTTGATAAGTATGACGACACATTTTGGGAAACAACACTCTTTTTAGAAATGTTTGATTGAACAAAATGCAAAATTTCATCTTATGCAAAAAACGGGTCTCTAATCGCAGAATTTCAAAATTCTTCCAGCAAAAGTCAAAACCTGTTTCACCATGAACAAACAACTGCGGATCTCTAAGATTCGAAGAACATGGCAAATATTCTCCTCTTTTCATAAAGTCTTTTCTAGAAAAATAGGAAGAAGTTTTCAGGTGAGATTATTTTGATTGCATTTCGACCTAAACAAATCTAGATGCCAACATGATCATTAATCATTTTCCAGCAGGAACTTATTGTCAAATTCAATAAAAGAACAAACTGCTATTGAAACTAAGGCTTTTTGTTCATGTATCTTTTTCTTTTATTCTCCTTAACTTTCTATCGTTCTTCCTTTTACTGCTTCTTTAAATATGAAACTACACAAAGAATTAATCACAGAAGCACTTTAGTACGTTAAAACGATTTGTTAGGTTATTTGTGTTGCGTTTCGGTCAATAACGGAGTCGAATTGCAGTTTCGTTGATCGTGTCATAACCAGGCAATCGTGTCGTTAATCTTATACAGAAGAGAACAACTGACCGATGAACCCATGATTGCATCAGCCTTGTGTAACCACTAAATGTGATGATAGCCATATTTTATGTGCATGGCACAGTGATCAGGAATGGGGATCTTTATCACAAAAAGGATGATCTACTGCAAAACATTCAGTAGTAGTATTCTCATGATCACATATTTGTATCGTATTCGATGATTTCATGAATTTTTTTTTTTTTTTTGAAAAATATTACATAAAAAGTCAGTAGTCTAAATGTTGAATACAAAATGTCTAAGCCGCCGGTTTCTTTTCAGAGTTTAGTATTCTAATCTGATAGATAAGAAATATAAAGGAATGTGGTAGCTTTTTGTGAGAACGAATATAATAATAATAATAATAATAATAATAATAATAATAATTAAATTAGATTTAAAATTAAATTCCCTATATAGCCCTTAACTTTAATTTTTCATTACATCTTCAAGTTTTAAATTAATCACCCAATTATTTCTTCAAAACATATGGTCTAACCACTAAACATTTCTGATCCAGGTCATTATATTTAATAGCTCTATATGTGTCAGCATTAACTTTCAAGTACATAACATAAAATACGAGATACTTCACATAGCTGGCGTAAGTGGTAAAACACTTAGATTTCACTGTGGCGTTCTTTTTCTCTCTCTGCCTCTTATCGTCAGATGATGTCGAGAATTGATTGAATAAAGTTCCTTTTGAAAATTAAGTCTGATTCTGGCTCGAAACTTGTTATATATATATATATATATTATACAGTCTTTGTGATAGTTCATAATGTCATTTTTAATTTTTTTTGTTTGATCAGTTTACTTTTTTTCCCAAGTATATAAAGTTGAGGATTTTGGAGGTTCAAAGTTTGTATTATAAATATCTTATTTTTCAAGACTTGCTTGGGTAATATGTGTTTTGTCGGTTTTGATAGAAAGCTTTTAAATAGTTTTTTGAACGTATCTTTAATCTGCAGAATATTTCAAAACGAATCACAAATAGTTACAAAATAAAGAACTATTGCACAAGTAAATCCTTAAAAGTCCTTTCAAAGGTTCAAGTAACAAAAATGCAACTCCCCACCCACCTAGAGACTTAAGCCCACCTGTTGATGCTGTTGGTTGTTTTCGATCACCAAAACTTTTCCTCCAAGAACATTGAACGGTTTGGTCTTTCACCTGTATGTTACGAATAGCTACAATGGCATGTGTGGCTGCATATTTGGTAGAAATACTAACTTATATTAAACCTAATAAATCAAAGCAATAAATAGAAATATAACAAGGTAGTATATATCAAAAATAAGATAACCCCAGCAATATAATAGCAAAAGCTCTTAGCCTTAAGAGCTAAGATTGTAGTGTTAAAAACAGTTTTAAGAACAGCCAATCTTTCTTTATATTTGCTTATAGCTTCAATGAAGAGAAAATAGTGTAATAATGAAGTTCTATAAATACTAAAGTTTATAAACATAATACAAGAAGAACAGTTCTAAAAATACTACATATAAAATACTACATGTGCCGTATATCAAGTAAATATTTATTTACATGATTAAGCCAGAAAATTAAGTAATAAAATAATAAATTTTAAGGACAAAGTAAGGCACAATAGCAGGTCTAACTGAAAACTACTCGTCAAAATGGAAGAGTGTCTTACATAAGAAAACAATATAAGATACAATACATTGAAATGTAATTATATCAAAGTAAACTTGAAAATCAAATAATAACAATAATTATTATTATTTATTGAATAGAAAAGATAAATGTAAAAAAATCAATAAAAATAAACCTTTTATAACGGACAAAAAAACTTATCTTAAAAGAAAAATATAGAAGGAAAAGAAAAATCAATAAAACCCAAGAAATATTTTTAAAACAAGTCATTGATTTTGAACTTATTTGAAATGTAATTATAAAAAAATATGTATTAAAATGATAATTATGATCTATACAATATTTAAGTTTTTAAATTAAGAATTATATTTGTGTGTGTGTGTATATATATTATTTCAAATGTAATGTAATGACATGCTGTAAATGATTAAGACTAATATAATTCTATAAATATAAATATGAACACTAGAATCCTCTAAAGAGAGAGGTACCTTAGTAATATTAGAATTAAAAGTATCTCATAAACAGGCTGATTCATAAAGACATATACAGTTTCAATTCATTATAAATTAAGAATAATGTAAGATATATGTTATCTGTAATAGAACTGTATGGAATTATTTTAAGGCGTGCTGGAAAGCTAAAATCTTACTTTTTTGACAATTTGAATATTTTACATTTTCAAATTGTATAGATTTCAACCTTTCTAAAAATACCTTACTTTAACCTATAGGATAGTTAGAAAAACCCTTAAAACCTTTTTTTTTAAATAAACGTAGAAACTGGGACATGCCCATTCGAATGACGCGAGAAAAATGTAAACAAAGGTTTTCGTTTTTGCTTAAAAGTTGAACGTCAGATATAAATCAAAACATGCATCTTTTATTGTAAATTGAGCCTTTTATTTTTTTATTTCCTAGCCAATTAGAAGTCTCACAATATACATTAAAATCAATTTATCTCAAAATGAAAATTTTGATGTTGGATGTAGCTTTTCTGAGAAACTACTGTTCACAGGTATGTAAATTTTTATGATACATTTATAATGATGTCTAATATATAATGAAATGAGCTTTTTGTAAAAAACTCAAAATTTATTTTTTGCAAATATTTTATGTGAAAAATGGGCTAAATTTCGCAATGTTGTGACGGGCTCAGGCGTCTTTTCTTTAACATAACCTCTGGGTTTTTTGGGGGCCAAGATTAATGGCAACTCTTTTCCAACCAAAACCCAAGAAGCGAAATATGAAAAAGAAATGCAAATAAGATAGCTTTTCAGTAAGTGAAATGACAATTTGGGGAATATTATGTGTGAAAGAGACAAGTGTGGATTGACAGCCAATCTTGAAGTTACCTTGAAGATAAACTATTAGATTAAGGTGCATACCATTTCACGAGCGCCT
>BMAV01001843.1:182624-298022 GCA_019973955.1 Trichonephila inaurata madagascariensis
GGGTAACTTTTAATCTGCAGTTAAGAGATTAATTACAAGCTGCAGAAATGATACAGATAAGCATTAATTTTTGTATATTATTTTATATATGACCAAACGGTGCGGTCACTGGTAATTATTAAACTTGTTCTTAACTTAGTTTGTTAAGATAATTATAAAGTTCATTGTACAGTACAATTATAAGTGTATTATATGAGTGTAAATGTATTTTTTTTCATTATGACAGAATAACTTTTTGAAATAATCTTTTGCTTTCGACTTTTCAAAATGCTCGCGCCCCCCTTCTAGGATTAGCACGTCCCCCAGAGGGGTGCGCCCCACAGTTTGAGAAGCGCTGCACTAACGAGTATAAAATTATCTTGTGGAACTCAGGATCGTACACACACAGTTAATATATATATATATATATATATATAAATAAAGATAAAACGCTTCAATATTCTTTTATTATACTACATTTGAAAAGTATTGCAAAATAAAGTTATTATTTATGAATAAAATTCTGAGTTTCTTAATGACAGGGATGATCTTTAAATTCTTGTGGGTCTACAAACGTTTTAGAGAACGTGAATCCATTTTGCATACACATTTATAAGTTTCTTTTCGATTTTTTTACTGTGACTCGTGGAGCCCCAGGGTTGCGTGAAAAACAGTTTGCAGACAACTGTCTTTGAGGAATCTCCCAATTGTTGTACTCAGGTTATTGCCGGCATCACTTTCATCAGGAGAGAGACACAAACTTCAAAAGTATATCTACTTTACGGTTCTCTTAAAGGGCGCAGGTCTTTGACTGTTACTGCTTAACAACATCAGAGAATTGTATACTTTTTTATTAATCACCCTATTCACCTATCACCCTGCCCCCCCCACTCTCTTACTATGACAAGATAAAAAAACTTAGGCATCCATTTGACTTCTAAATAGATGCTTTATAATACTTTATAACGAATTTTCTATTTCTGTTGATGTTTATCAGCATGCTTTAGTTATAATCAGTACTTTTAAATACAAAAAGTTTAGTGATTATCTTGGAATTTATCAAAACTTCATTGCTCCTATGCCCTCAAAAGTATTGAACTTGTATGAAATTTTATAAATTAAATCCTGTTTATTTTGTAACGTGTACAGTTAAATAGAAAAGTTAGATTAAAACTTAGTGAAGCTGAATTAAAATTACCATGTGTTGTAAAATAATATATTTTGATTTTAAAGCAAAGCTAAAGGAAGTTTCTGTTTATTACATAGGATGCATGTGAAATCAGGCAATATTTACATAACATGAAATTTCGATCAAAAAAATACCCCATAGTTATATTAAGTTCTGGACAGCAACCTATATGGTCTAGTAATGAGACTACTTCTCTGGTTTGAGTTTTTGATTGGTTGAATTTTAATCACATATAAAATGTAAACGTTTTGAAATGTGACAGAAATTCAAATATTGACTATGTATAAGAAATGCATCTTCCTTAAGCCATATCTCAGCATAATACGTAGAGTAAGCATTTTTCTCTTGGCTCCCTGAACAAATTCTCAGAAAATTAATATGCTATTTAAATATTTAATATATTTTATTAATGATTTGATTCAGAAAACACTCTTCCTAGTAAAATGGCAAAGCTGATTCTTTTCTCAAAAATGAATTATATTACTCATAATTTAAACATAAAGTTTTGTATTGAATAAGTTGAGATTCTGAGAAAATACACATAAATCCCGCTATGGTTAGTAAATTATATATACTTCAGCTGCAAGTACATAGCTAAAAAATCGTAATTTGAGAAAATGAAAATTCATTTTTTGATCAAATTATATTGATTATTCGCTGCAAAATTTCAATGAGATTGTTGTACTAACAACAAAGAAATGCGTAAAAAATACATTTAGCTTCTTATTAGAATATGTTAAAACTATAAATAATAATTTGACATTTTTCGAAGCAAAAAGAAATGAAACCGTTTCTGAATAAAACTATTTATGCAATCATTTATATTTTGGAAAGCTTCAAATGTGTTTTAATCATATTACTCAAATCTGAAAATTTTTATGACTCGAATTGTGACTTTTATCTATTTTACTTGAATATTACTTTTTGAAGATCTTTAGAGAGATCTGAAATTTATCTAAAAAATATTTTAGATAACTTTGATAAAGATGACTTTTTCTTCGATGAATTAAACGAAGAGAAGTTGGGTGTTTTAAAGCAATTAAATAAAATAATTAATTGAACTTAAATATGAAATGTAAGGAAATGTACTATAAATTGCCAAAGTTGTTAAAAATAATGTTTAGCTTTTATTTTTGAAAAGTATAAAATTATTTAGCGGAATACATCTTGTTTGAGACAGAAACAAATGATTGTTATTCAAAAAACAAGCAAGAATAAATTTTTTTGAAAATAGGAAATTTCTTCATATTACAATTAAAAATTTTCTTAGAAAAATAGAAAAATTTAATTAGCGCTTGGATATTTTTGAATGAAGGGAATAGGAAAATGAGTGAATAAAATTTGCTTTGCAAAGATTTTTTAAAATTTCAATAAGTATTTCTCTAAAATTATAGTTATGTATTTTCTGTTTTTTTCTGAAAAACAAACTTAAAACAAAATTTAAGAAATTAGCAATGATTGTAAAGAAAAATATTTATCCCCTATCTTTTATATACAAATAAAAGAAAAAAATAACGTGGTAGTTTGATTTTTTTTTTTGGTAGATATTTCTCAAAAAAATTAATAAATGTTTTATATGTAATACATAATATCCTGTGATATACACGTTTAAGATATCATGCTTTATGTGCCATTCTCTCTCTGCAAAAATTAAATTGTTTCATTATATATTTACATTAATTGTACTGCTTGTCTTTATGCAATTATAATACGCAATGCTTTACTCTGAAAAATTGTATGTACATGTTATGTAACATAATTTATGAAAGAAAATAATTATGATACAATTTTATATGATACATTTGACAATTGATTTTGTACTGTTTATCTGTTATATGAGTTTATCCTGCAATATTTTATAGGATTAATACTGTAGTGGGAATATAGATCATGTCATTTTGTTTGTAGATCTTTCTGAGATTGGCTACTCATATATGAATGAAATTTTTGGAAGAAACATTTTACAAACAGATAGAAACATTCAAGAGATCCTGGCCAAAAGGATACATATGAAAAATAATGCAGTTGTCTATATCCTAGGAGTAATGTATAAATAATTCTCACTCTTCTGCTATTCAAATCAGCGTGGATGATGCAGATATGATCATGGAAATAGGCATGTACAATTCGCCATTGTTTGCAGAACAAAGGAGTGTCCACCCGACGTCTATTGCTGCGATTGCCTTTTGTCTCAAATCCAGGGATGCTGGGTATGCAATGGTCCATTGAACGGCAGACATTGATAATTGAATAGCACGACATTGTCTTTACAGATGAATTACATTTCAGTCTGTAACACTATGGCAGTAAGGTTAGAATCTTTTGATACGCGGAGAGACGTTGCATAATGAATTCGCATAATATTAAAAAAATATGTTCCCAAATCAGATTATTTCTTCATTTAGAAAATGCTCAAAAATTAATTATATATTTTGACTTCCCTATCAAACAGAGAACAGCATATATAATAAAACAACTCATCTTAATCCGAGTTGATCTTTCTTTGGCATAAGATGTTTTCATACTTTATTCTTTATTCTGCAATGGTAAATGAATTCCTAGTATACTTGTTAGATCGAAAATCTACTTAATTATGGAATAATTTGAAATTTTAAAAATTTAGTATTATAAATAAAAAGATATATTTGAATTACAATGTTACATATTTGCATGGAAATTCAAGCATTTTTCTATCTTAACATTTTATCTACTGCATTATAATTTTCTGCAATTTTTTTCGTGCAATATTTTTTTTTTGAATTACTACATTGAAAATTAAGGCGTATACATAAATAAAATATTCAACTTTGGGAAATTTAATCCGTTAGAGTTAATTAATTAAACTGGTACTTTAAAGTACCATCAGTACACGTAGGTTTAAAATATTCATATAATACCAAATGATCTAATGACTTTTTTAACGGACTTTGAAATCTTAAAAATGCTAAATAACTAGAGAATGCAAGTATTTTATAGCACGAAATTTTTTTTTTTGAAAATTATAAAATTTTTACAATTTATTTATTTTTTTTACACATAAAAGCAGGTTTTACACTTAAAATTAATTTGATGATATTCAAAGAAACAGTTTTTCCCTTATCATTAATACATAAAAATTTATTACACATTGTGCATTTTGTGTGAGGTTTCAATTGAATGTTTTTTAAAGCACTGCATCCTGGGGTAGGAAATACTGTATTTTCTGTGCATAAACTACTGTGCCTTAAATCTTGTTCAGTCTCTTGAGATCGCCATTATAAGGATTCAACTAAAATTCCAGCAGATAGTTTGCTGGGACGTCCTCATCTGAAGAATCATTGGTTAGTACATCACTGATTTCAGATGTGGTAGACTTTGTAATAAATCCAAAGTTTCTCGAAGACTGAGCTTCTTTTTTCTAGATACTCTTAGAAAAGGAAAATAATAATAATAATGGCACCTTGAAAACCTCCTATTATTGTTAAATCTCCGTTACAAATAAGGAAATCAAAATGTTTCTAGTTTTTGAATGAATTGTAAATATTTTATTTGTGTGGTAAATTAAAAAACTGAAATGAAATTTTTTTTGAAAACGTTAAAATAAAAGAGTAAAAAAGTAAAATAAATAAGTTAAGCAAAAAGAAATGCTAAGAAAGGGATAATTCTATTGTACTATAGTGATGACGCTACAACAAGACAAAAAACAACAGTAAGCTCAAACATTCAGTGTGCGGTCGGTTCTTATAGTACCAAAAGTTATTCAACTGTAAAATTAATTACTTGCATTGTTCATTTAAAATAAATAGTCAAATCGTTTTCTAAAAAGTCTTAACTTACATACAAAAAAATAAAGAACTTACCTTTTGGCATTAAATACATTTTAGGGACAGAAATGACAATCTTTGCAATCTGATCAAAATGTCAGCTGAAAACACAACTTCTATTTCAAAACCTGTTCGTCTTCCCCGCCAAAATACTCATCATAAAACCTACGTTGCCATGTAACCTGGAAGAGTGGAATCAAGAGTGTGCATGCTAAATATCGCCGAAATTTTCGTAAAAATGATTATTCTATGTAATTTGAAAGTGAGTAGAACTTAGAAGTACCATCGGTAGATAAAGGGTTAAAGTGTGATCTGCGTTTAGCTTAGGGTCTTTTACATTTGGGAAAGGCAATCTTAACTTTCATCTTGTGAAACCGAAATTGCTTTAAACATAGTATAATAGCTTGCGGTGGTATTAAATTTCACTCCCGTACAGAATGTAATCAGCTAGGACTATATCTCAAATAGTTGGTTGGGAATCTGTTGTCGTCCCTTAATTGCAGAGCTTACCTGTATATAAATTGAACAAAGATTCGATATCAAACAGCATGGAGCAATCGGTTGGACACAAATCACCCGGCGATATTCCAGATCAAATTTTGCAATGTGAGGATGCAGTGTGGACAACCGTACACCTAGAAGACACCCAAAACGTCTTTCCCTTAATGCCAAGAAGGCTTCTTGCAATGATTACTACTACCTATGGTGAAAACACTCAGTATCGATTCCCTCTCCCCCCTCTTTGACCCTCACATAAGGCTGTGTTTTCAAGCATTTCACTTTTATGTTTTCAGTTTTCTAAAAAAATTCAGTTTTCATGTATATTGTTCTTCTTGATGTTGTATTTTTGATGACTAGCGATGTAGTTTTTGAAATAGAAGATTACAAACTGTGAGGAGTGTATAGAGGACAAGAATATGTTTATTTAAGAAATCTGCTCCTATTTTAAATGCGAACGATGAAATCAACCCTCTCGCTGTGCATCCCGCGATTTCCACGGGGCAACGTAAACTTAGCAAAATTTGCGCAACCCTTGATTTCAGCGGGTATGCAATTTTCCCGACTATTCTGCTGTGCAACACGTGCTATTCCTGTTTATGTTTTCATTTATGATTTGATGTTCATATATATATTTTTAAGAACTAATTCTATATTTCAAAATAAAAACTCTTTTACAAAGATTTTTTTTGTATATTTTAACTCTAAAATGTAGATTTAATGTGTTAATTTGAAATGCGTATTAAAAAAGGTTCAATATTTGAACCTATTTTGATAAAATAACTATGCAGATAGAGGGTTAAATGAACGGGGATGAACTGAACAAAAGTAGAAATCAAAGCGTGTAAAATTCTTTTTCCCGTTTAACATCAATGTTTGATAATATCATGCAAAAAACTTAATGTATTTTGACATGGGTTCATTAGAATTTGAAAGCTATAATAAAAGAAAGAATGGATCAAATATACCTTGTTTACAGTATAATTTTTTTTATCCTTGCAATTAACAATGAAAATGTTTCAGTGCGTATTCTTTAAAAATACAAATCATGTACGCTGAACCAAATATATATATATAGCAGTAAATAAATTAAAAAGAAGACTAATAAATCCTAAAACATCTTAAGATCAAACCGAAAGAACCAAGAACATGAACCATGACAAATCAAAAAAGAAATTGAGCTAGAGTGGAAAAAACTATTATGATTTCCCGAGCTGTCACTGGTTTAGGACAGTGAAACAGGGTTAAACAGTGTTTTGTGAGATCTCAAGCTTCCCCTACAGTGGAAATTTTCGACATAATATCACAGGAGATAAACCAAGGCAAAGGTCCAAAACCCACGTGGGTAAATATAACAGCAATAGAAAATTGGAATATCAAATTACTATAAGAAACCGGGAGAAATAGACAAATATAAATATGTAAAAAAAATATTTGCAAAACAGGTTCAAAATGATTATGACCATAATTAATAATAATGTAAATGAGCGAAGATATATATATATATATATATATATATATATATACTTTATTTTATAGCATTCTATTCAAATTAGTTTTTTGTTTATTCTTTCTTACGAATTGGAGGGAATTTTATAAATATGTCTGAAAACACGTTTGAAAAAGTAATTTTCACAGAAATGATTGTATTTTAAATTTGAGATTAATTGCATATTTTAGATAAAAACATATGATTTATAATTTTGAATTTTAACTAACGTTACTACTATCTTAAAGTACTGTAAGAAATGAAAAAAATCTTATTAAAAAGGTTTTCTTTCATTTCTCTTACATGGTTACTTTGCCTAAAAGCATGGTTTATTTTCTTGATGACGAAAACACGTTAACTTTATTTTTAGTAAAAAAGGCCAGTTAGTCGAAAAAGGAATTTGTGGTATGCATTTTTAATATAATAGCAAAATTAGGATTTAAAAGTCTCTTTTCCAAAGAAAGAAAAATAAAAAAGTTTATTTAAATGTTTGCATCGCAGAAGTTCTACGGAAGAGCGAAAACATTAGAAATAATTTTTTCCTTAGTTAAAGAATGGAAAATGTATCTAAAGTCAGGTAAAAAATTATAGCATTAACCAGTAAAAATATTATACAGTTAATCATACTAGAATTCATTTCTTAAAATTTTAAGCTCTTTTTTATCACTTGTTATGATTGTTTTATTATATTTTATCAAAAATATCATACAGTGACATCGACTTATTAATGTTTAACAACAGCATGGTGTTCATGTTGAAAGCATTGTGATATTATTTAAAATTTAAAGAACATTTTTAATTGAGCTAATGTGTGATATTTTTTATTTTTTCATTACTCATAACGTCTATTTATTAAGTGTTAAGTTATAGATGTAATACTTTAATGCATTACAAAGCCAAAAATAATTAAATAACTGAACTGAAATAAAAGTATATTTTGCTCCTGTACAATGAGCGAAATATTCTATTGGTTACTATAATAGTTGCTGAGATCTGTGTATATGCAGTTTCGGTATATTCGGGATATGGAATAGCTTCTTTCTATTTCTGGATTAAAGAAATTATTTAATAATTTATGTATATATACTTAAAACGCCAAATAACAGTTCACGAAAAAAGTTTCATTGATGTATGAAAAAATCCAGTTCCTGAGGAACTAAACAAATACAAAAATGGGAAAAACGACTCAAATACGTTTTCAATCCGTTTTTGATGAAATCTCAGAAACGTTTTCAAATATTTAGATTAGGAATGAGATTTCTCCATTGGAAGGTATAATAAAAGATGACAAAGTTCAGAAACATTTGCATTCACTATATTTTTCAACTTAGTGTTAAATAACAAACATTGTGTCATACATATTGCTTAAAAAGTAATCTTCTTTTAGTTTCCTGCATTCTCATAAAATATACTTCTGGGTATTTATATACGTGTGAAAAACCATGGAACTTACGCCAGTAAAAAAAAAGACATGTTGATATATAATGTGATTGAATAGTTCTCACAAGTTTTTATGTGAAGTATATAGTTATTAAAACCTGTATTGTGATCATTATTTGTGTCTAAGTATTTAATGCACACTGTATTTAAAAGAATCTAAGTAAGTAGAGTCTGGATATCTTGATTCAAGTTTTAAAGTATTATTGAGAAATGTGACAACAAATATTTTAGGTATGCAAATTCTGTTGCTTACGAAGAAGGTTTTATTTGTTTTCCAAAAGATCTCATTAGAAAAAAACAAGTGAAGAGAAATAGTTCATGAATTTTTAATAAAATTAGTTATGATCAAAAATTTTAGAATATACTATACGCTAAAGAGAGAGAATTATTTAAAAGTTATGATATTAATATAAAAAGTCATAAAATATAAAAATATAGAGAGAATTTTCGTGTAATATACTTAAAATGTACAGTTAAGTAAAATACAATTTTAATTTGTTAGTTTTACGAAAATTATTTTTCAGCAATAACAATAAATCTTGAAGAACAGCGTAAGTGTGTGTTTAACATGTGTTATGACATTGTAAGGATTGATTTAAATATAAATTGTCTTAAATTTCCTTGAGTGAATTTTGTTAAGGCAGAGTTTTACGGAGTTCCAAAAGTTAGATTAACTACATACTAATACTTAAAAATTAAAAATAAAATAATTTCATTCTTATTATTTTATTGCTAATATTTAGTTAATGGTAGGGAATAAATTTTAAAAATCTATCAATATATTAAAAATGTTATTATTTGCTTTTGAAAATTTAGGGAAAATTTCTAAGGAGATAAAAATTTTATGTTAATACTTTTATTAAATTAAATAATTTATTTCCTCAATTCCTATTTGATTCTACGCACCTACATCATCAATTAAATTTTCATAATATTATTATTTGGAATATTGTAGTACATTTAAATTAGCAATTTTAGGTAAAAAGTTCTGTTGACCTGATGTGTGCATGGAAGAATTCCACACAGAAACATGTAGTCATCACATAATTCATGAAGATTCCGAGGTTTAATCTCTTTTTGTTTGATGTTCTAATTAATATATTCCCACAGAATTTCGACGCAATTCAGATTTGCGGAATTTAACGGTTACACTAATTGAAAGTAGTCTTCGTGCTTTTTGAATAATTCACGGACAATTTTCGCTACATGGCAGGTTGCTTTGCCTTGTTAAGGTATCCGACTACGTTCGGAACCGTGATTTTAAAAAAAGCGCATAAAAGGATAATTTTCATGATATTTAGTGTCACTTAGATTAGAATGCATGTATAAAATTGTTTTAAGAACACACATTTTGACAAAAAAAAAATATTTAAATACAATATTTTGGAAAAAATTAACTTAGAATAACTTTTTTACAAAATGTTCTCCTTTTATAAAAAACGCTTCTAAAAAATAATAATATTTTGTGTGTGTTTGTGTGTGTGTTCTTGTACAAAGTAAAGACCTCCAGAGAGT
Source organism: Trichonephila inaurata madagascariensis (assembly GCA_019973955.1). Lineage (NCBI taxonomy): Eukaryota > Metazoa > Arthropoda > Arachnida > Araneae > Nephilidae > Trichonephila > Trichonephila inaurata. The sequence continues at coordinate 192,538 of BMAV01001843.1, forward strand.
CTCAACTAGGAATTTTGAAAAATTCACATTATTTTCAGAGTTGCAACCCATTGAAATAATTATCGGCTTTTTTTTCTTAACATTTCTCCCCTCTGTTGTCGTAAAACATGGATATTCCCACTTCTAAGTTATATATTTCAAAAATTCTAGTTGAGCCTCTATGAATAGGTTTGAGCTATATGTAGGCAAAATATTATTATAATAGAAGCATTTTTCGCAAAAGAGAATATTTTGATAATGGGTCATTCTATGTTCATTTTTTGTCAAAATATTGTACTTAAATAATTTTTTATCGTAATAATATACTTAAAACCATTTTATATACATTTTCTAATCTAAGTGACACTATATATCTTCAATATTATCCATTTATACGCTTTTGAAAAATCACGGTTCCGAACATAGTCGGATACCTTAAAAGACGTCAATATTCGCAAGATTAACCATCGTCACTTTGATTGATACTTGATCTGATACAAAAGATAAATATGTATGGCTATTGAGGGTACCTTCCAGAAGAATGAATAAGCCCATTACCTTGTTGGCGTCCAGTAATCCTTTGTGGAAGGTGGTTTTCTGCTTTCTCACTTAATGCATCAAACCAATGTAGTGCAAAACGAGATTTATCTGAAAAAACAATCTTTTTTTTACTAATGTTCGTTCTAATATTTAAGCTACAATTCAAATTCAATACATTACTTGCGATGAAGGCTTGTTTATAAGATTGCTGTTATCAGACGTCGATTGTTGAATCTAATTTGTACTTTATGCGACACTCCAACTGTTTCTTAAAGCCATTAATAATCTAAGTTCATCTTAGCCTTACATAGTTAGATAATAATAAAAATAAGTAACGTAAGTCCGGAATAAGTCAGAATCAATGGAGTTTCGAACATAAAAAAATTAACGGCTTATTTACATTATTTAAAAAGTTATAATTAATGATATAAAGTTATAACAATATGGAACTTACATTTCTCAAGTGTTTGAGAGATAGAAAGAAAGCGAGACTCTCCCACATATTATTGGACGTTAGATCCAGTTTTCTTTCGAGTTTGCCTTTTTATATTCCGATCTTACATCCATTGCATTTTTTAAGCCAATTGATCTTTTTACCCTGTATTATAGGTAAATCAGTTTGCGTCATATGTGTCTTTTATTCTTACATTCCCACTTTCCAAATTCAGAGACCTAAATTTCTCTTACATCTTTTAGAATCTGTGGAATATTTGTTTCCATTACCTTGGGTAAGTGGAAAAACTAACATATACAGATGGCCGTTCACACTTTATGGAAACGATTTATATAGTTAAATTTCATTAATAAATACCTTACTTTTTGTGGATCTGATAGCCATGACTCCTGACACAAGCTCTAGCTTGAAAGTGTCATGAAATTAAGCTTTTTTTAGTACTGTCCGCAAATTTTACTCCATTCCTCTTGAACCGTTTTCCAAAAAGTTCATTCAGTGTTCTTGGATTCCGTTTTCCTAAGGCTCGTTTTAGGAGCCGAAAGCGCAAAAGTCCATTGCAGAAGCGTAGGGTAGTTTTACATGTATTTCATCAAATGGGATATACTTGATTCCTGTTTCTGATTCTTTCTTTTCTAATTAAGTGACAGTTGACGTAGACGTGTTACTGGAGGTTTTGTCAATAAAGAGCTTAGCTTTATGAATATCCTTTCCATATAAAATTGGAATTTCTTCTTGAAAAATTGGTTCTAGAATATTCTACTGATAGTAAAATGAATTAATTTTGGCTTTACTTGAGACTGTTTTGGTTTTTAATTGCCGTCGTAGCAAAACCCTTCAACTATCATGAATCCCCTTGGGAACTTTTCTGTAAACTGACAAAGCCATTTCGTACCGTCACTCTCGTCAATTGAGCGATGTAAAATTGATCTTCTTTTACTACGGTATCTTAAATTCATCGAGTGATACCACAAATTTGTATTTTTAAGCATGTAGACGTCTTTACATAATTTTCTACAATTTGCTTTATTTTCTGCAATACGTTTTAAAAAATTGACAAACTTTAGGTTTAAATATCTGTTTTAACTTTAAATCCTTATGAATGATTTTAATTACAGTTCCGGAAGACATTCCTATTTTCGATGCAATGAGTCTTTCAGTCGGTGGATTTTTTCTTAGGATCAGAGACTTCACTTTCTTGATAGTTGCCGGCGTTTGAACAGTCATAGGATGAAGTTTCGTGGACATGTTTTTATTTTTACCTTCTGCTAGGTGCTTTTTTTCTCTTTTAAATTTAATCTATTATAAATACCTTTGATTGAAATGCAACAACCGATAATTTTACACCGCTTTTTAATTTGTTGATACGAATATTTTTCCTTGGAAAACGTAATTATGTAACCTTCGAGCCATATATCATTTTTTAGGAGCCATTTTTAAAATAAATATTTCAATTTACATTCCAATCTAAAGAAAACCTTAGCAGATGATTATTCTGAAATTGCCAAACATTTATCTCAAAATGCAAACGAGAAAATTAATTACAATATTATTTTCCAGAAAGTGTGAAGGACCTTCTGTAGACTAGTAACGAATGCTCCTCTTTATAACAATGTGTGTTGCGCAGTTATCTTCGACAGCTTTATTGTGCACTGCTGATTCATTTGAGCCTTCAATATACCGAATGTAGTTCGTTGATCAGCCTTAAACAAGTGCCGTAGGCTACGCGCACTTTTCACTTGAATTGCCAAAAATACCACACAGTTTGCACTCTGGAATAACACATTACTTTCTTTTTCTTTTTTAAGGTATCCAACTACCCTAAAATCATGTTTTTTAAAAAAAATATTGATTTTTTATGGTTTTATTTTATAGGCCATCTTATTAGCTTTATAAAAATACCAAGTGTTTTATTTTCTATTCTCTAAAAGAAAAACTACAAGTGTTTTAGTACACACCGATGCCATAACTTTATATAAGATGTCAAATTTTAAAATTTTTTTACTGGAAAAACTCAAACGGGGACAGTGATTGCTCAAGAAGTTTTTGGAATAATTTGCTGAAATTTTTTGTGAATGTTCTGTATAACAGAATAAGTGTTTTAACTTTCAGATTTATCAATAACTTTTATTACAAAATTTACAGTTCTTTATGTGAATATAATCACTGATGTTTTAAGCAATTTCATACAATAATTAAGATAAAGTGCTCTAGTTTTTGTAAAAATTAAAATATTTCATATACTGAAGGTTATTTCAAAAAGAAAAAAAAAGTAATACATTAAAATTTAAAAATTGAGAGAATTTGTTCATTTACTACTATTTGTACAGAGCGAGCCCTGTTATAATTTTTTGTCAGTTTTTACCCATTTTTTTCCATTTTAGTGGTAATAATTTATTTTTTTTCTTCTTAATTTCAGCCTTTTTTTCTTTAAATGTACTAAACAAATCTAAAAAACACAAAGAAATCTTCATTTTTTCAAAAAAAGTTGTCGTAAGTGTTCGGATACCTTAATGCATGTAGACACTATGGCATTTCGCGAACGTTGCACGGAAGTGGTATTTCAGAAAAGGTTCTGCCGTGCTTGATAACCTTCTTTGTAGAAAGGATATTGTGGCTGGAAAGCTTATTTGTAGGCCATGGAAGAATACTCGTTCAATAATAGTAAATAAATAAAAGAGGAACAGTAAGGGCAATTTTAAATACAAATTATCAACAAATGGTCCAATATGATGACAAAATTAGATGATTTCAGAAAATCTAGATGGGTTTAAAATAATTATTTAATGGGGAAACTTTAGAAATTCCTCGAAATTTTTCCAAAACTAAATAATGAAACAACTTGGGAGTCAAACATTGACAAGGACTGTGTTTAACTTTTGCAAAATGGGATTACAGCTTCAAACAGCAATTTTTTTTTTGCATTTGTGTGAATTTTTAAAATGTGGTTCTTTTTCAGATTTAAGGTATCTTACTACGTTCGGAACCATGATTTTAAAAAGGCACATAAATGGATAATTTTCATGATATTTAGTGTCACTTTGATTAGAATACATGTATAAAATTGTTTCAAGGACATTGTGACAAAAACAAATTATTTAAGTATAATATTTCGGCTAAAAATGAACTTAGAATAACCTTTTTTCAAAATGTTCTCCTTTTGTGAAAAATGCTTCTATTATAATAATATTTTGCCTGTATATAGCTCAGACCTCTGTACAGAGGGTCAACTAAGAGTTTTGAAAAATTCACATTATTTTCAGAGTTAGAACCATTTGAAATATTTATCGGCGTTTATTCTTAAAATTTCTCCCCTTTGTTATCGTAAAACTTGGATAAACCTCCTTCTAAAATATATATTTTAAAAATTCTATTTGAGACTCTGTATAGAGGTCTGAGATATATACAGGCAAAATATTATTAGAATAGGAGCATTTTTCACAAAAGGAGAATATTTTGAAAATTGGTCATTCTGTGTTCATTTTTTGTCAAAATATTGTAATACTATTCTTAAAACAATTTTACATACATTTTCTAATCTAAGTGACAATAAATATCATAAATATTATCTATTTATAAGCTTTTGCAAAATCATGGCTCCGAACGTAGTCGGATACCTTAAACGCGTTTATATGTATCCCATTAAAAGAAGATGGGCTGCAATGTCTCAAGAGTTACGAAATAAATAACGATTTATTTTGAGAGAGCTTGCTTTTTAACGAAGGGACCTTTCATGCATTTGTAAAAAACTTCACGATCAACCACGTAACAAGATATAATATTTCTGTTTTTCTTATTGAAGTCAATAGCTCTTAGAAAATAACAGCATAGCATGCAGATACGATGCATAACTTTTAAACTAAATGAACGATACGAGAAAAATTATCCTTTAACCATTCTGAAGTTAAAAATTTTGACGTCCTCTCATTTTTGAGTTATTTGCATATATTCATTTTCCTTTATGTATCATGTCCCGATACAATCATTTTTTATTTTTTTACATTACATAAAATAAATTAGTCTGTTTAAAACAAATCTCTCCAAACTTATATTTGAATGCATGTATAATAAATAGAATTTTGTATGAGTAAATTATGTGCAAGAATTTTTTATTTCCTTCTATTGTAAAAATGTTTATTTGATAGGAGTAAAAATTAATAGTTTCATTTATTTTGTTGATCAGTGATTGAAAATTCTTTTTTTTTCTTGGTGGGATTAAAATTTTTTTAGAGAATAACTTATCTTTTTATACAATACAAAAAATCTTGGAAAAAGCCAAAATAGGAAATTAAATTGATATGACAAATTATTTACAATAAAACAGCTAATTCGCTTCAAGTTTATTGATGGTATTAATGTCTATTTTATTATTTCTTAAACTTTGAAACGTCTCTTTTTATTTTTTATATTTTTTTGTAAGAGTAACTCCCAGGGATTATCTTAATTTTCTTTTTTAATGGATAAGAAACAAATAAATATAATTGTTGGAATTGATATAATTATAAATAGTCTTATGCTTTTAGATTAGTTTGAATTTAAGAATGTTTTTTAAGATATTAATGTGAAATAAACTTATCTTTGCGTGCGAGTAAAAAAATAAAAATAAATATGAAATAAATTACATTAGGAAAAAATGATATTTAAATTTATTTCGAATATTTCCACTTTTTATAGTTTGCCTTAATTTATTTAAAGAGGTAACAAACCTATTTGAAAAACAATCAGAAGTAAATTGAAGATATTTAGGATTGTGCGAGTCAAAGCAATCATAATAAAAATTAATAAACACTTTCCCATTTAAGATCAACAATAGCTGTTTGTGAGGGATCATCATTTTAATTACTGTTGATACTAATGTATTTCTTTACTTTTATAATCCCATCAAAGAGTCTTTGCTTTACTTATCTCCAAAATAATTGTTTAAGTCATTTATTCAAAGCTTTAATTGTTCGAAAATTAATTATTAGTTTAAATCAAAATACAATTATTTGATTTTTTGAAAATCAAGAATTATGAATTATGAATAGCTTCTTTAGCGTGCTCCTTATTATCTCGCGTGACATCTTACGGAACTTTTACGTAATGACACATCTTAAAATTGCAAGGAATAAGTATCGGAGAAAAGGTGACTGTTTTTTTTTTTAAAAAAAAAAGTATATTCATCATCTAAAAGTTATTTTAAAGCTTGCAATTTAATGTTCTCAAAAAATCCATGAATGTCGAGTTTATGAGTCTTTTTTTTTGAGAAGCACGGTAAAAACATGATGTATCGTAAGACATATTTTTATTTTTTTTCAGAAGCTCTTTAAGCCATAATATCCTAAATAACGTAAACTTATTTTTGTAGTTTCAAAATAGTTATTTCTGCAGCGTTTCTGCTGCCTTCTCATTAACATCTTTAAGAATTCTATCTTTCTAAAAAGGTTTTTAGCAAATATTCACAAAATATGTGAATGTTGAATAATGACGAGTTATTCTTTAATCCATTATTTAATCAAAAAAGATATTGGTATTCAAGCAATGTTTTAAATACTGAAGTTTCAATAAAAGTCCCGTGATTCTTAATTTTTTTAAATATAACTATAAAATTTAAGCACGGTTTTCAAAATTCCAAATACTTTAATGTTTGTGAAGGTTATATATGTTTTAAAGTAAAGGAATGGTTCAAAAAGGTTTTTTTCATAGTTGTGAAATTTTATCAGTTTCACGATATTTATTAATTTTATCACACATATAGAAGAAATATGACTCTAGTAATCTCATAATCTTGTTAAATTTAGGGTAATACTTAAAAGAAATCTATTACTTTTTACAAAGAAATGATTAAATGAATTGATGGAAATATTTATGCCAAGTAACATAATTATTTACCCCTGGTAATTATAAAATATCCATTCAAATAATAAAATATTTTCATAAATTTTTGATGGAAACATGTATACAGCCTAATTAATAATTTTTCTTAGTAATGAGTTATAGATTAGTGCAATGATGAATTAATTTGAAATTGATATATATATATATATATATATATATATCATATAAATATTATTAGTACTTCAGGGATAGTGTTTGAGAATTTTTGACCTTTAATATCAAAAGATAAATTTTGATTACAAATCACCAAACATGTGTTGTTAGAATTGTAAGACTTAGTTTTAATTTATACATAAGAATTTTTACTTCATATATTAATTTACTCTTAAAATCGAAAATTCATTCAAGTTCAATCACTATAAGTTTAAGATAACTTATTATATAATTTTTGAAGGGAAAATGAAGTTTCCATTTTGGTGAAAAGAAGAAAAGAATTGTATTCCATAGAAACACATTAGAAAAATTTCACTATTTTTCTTTTAATGAATTGCGTCTTATTCTTGTGAAACATACCTTTTCAACATGTAGTTGGTATTGTGAATCTTTTAATAATGGTTCACCAAAGTATTAATGTATTATAATTTCTATAAAAGTGTCGAACACACAGATTAAGGTCGCAAATCTGGTATAGTGGTTAGGGCCGGCAGTTCAATTGGGCCTGAGTCCGAATCCCGGAGAAAGCATGGATGTTTGTAAATGTATAGTGCTTTTGCGGTTTGGGGGTACTCTAACTAGCCATCGAGCTGCAAGTCCTCTAGTGAGGTTGGTGGAAAAGGAAGAGAGGTGGAATGTTCCTGACGCCTCAGGGTGCTCTCTCCCAAAATTGAGATGGAAACGAGCCAAATCGTGCTGTCACCTATATGGTGCTCAAAGCTACAGCTAAACGACAGACATATGACAAGTCCCGATGAATTTCGTGGGCCTTGATGTTACTTTCCATCAGGTGGCCTGAGAACAACAACAATATAATAGTGTCGAACAATTAATGGGATCATATTACAGTAGCACGTTGTTCATCCAAACGTTTATTATCCGAAACAGGTTTTTTTTTTGTCAACTACATGTACTGTATATGAATACGTTTTCGAACAGTGCACTGCTCAACAGTTGTTTCGCATGAGGCCAAAAGTGACGGGAAAACCCAAGGTCAGGGATATTTGGGGAATTTCATTTGTGTGTGTGTGATTTGATAAACATCTACGCGGAATATTAGGCCAGTTTGTTTCCAAGTGAGGGGGTGTATACATGCTCTTTTGTTTAGTTGTGAACTGCTATGGTTTCGAATTCAAAACGAAAGCGCAACGTTTTGAACATAGAAACAAAACTTGAAATATTGAACCATCTCGCGAAGGGAGAAAGTCAAGCGTCTTTGGAACAGTTTTATAATGTTGTAAAGTTAACAATTTCTGACATAAAAAAAGCCGAGAAACTAATTTTAATTTTGCGTCAAAACTTGACTCAGAAGATGGCTTGAAGAAAAGGAAAACTGTTGATGCGTTTTCTGCGTTAGAGACAACTATAGAGTGGTACAAACAACAATCAGAGTGCTGTCCTACTCAACTACTGCTGCTCTAGAGAATCAGAGATCTTGCAGCGAAAACAACGAAGGTGTACAATGGTACAGCGAAAAATAAGTGATTATTTTCCATAATAAAGGTAAAATTGCGACATTTTGCACCTATTTTGCTTTTTCTTAGAGCGCGTTTCCCGCATGGGATGATTTTCAATATTCGCATAGTGCGCAGTTTCATATACTGCATGGATCTCTTTCAGTTTTTGGTTATCCGAACAATCGCGTATCCAAAATGTGTCCGGTCCCAATTGATTCGGATAACCGAAGTTCTACTGTAGTTTAAATTTAACATTTAAATGACATATTGATGGGGATTTTTTTTTATCTTGTAGAAGCAGTAAAAAAATAAAGGGTTTACTAAATGATGATAGTTTATAATTACTTAAGAGCTTTTTCTGGGAGTGCTCGCAGTACGGGAAGAACTGTATGTAAATATGAACATGAAATGACATTTTTGTATCAATATTATGATTGAGCTGTTTTTAGTTGTATGATTATAAAAACATAAAGCTATATTCTAAAATTAATTTTTATAATTTCTTTGCTTTCCTGATAAAAAAAATGCAATTCGAATGATTATATGGTTAATGATTTCACATGTATTTTTGAAATTTCATATATCTTATCTTAACAGATCAGACATGTGTCATAGCCATTATTTTCGTTTTCTTATGATATACATATGTAGATCATATGAGGTCACTAAGCAAAATTTAACTCTCATATTAAGTTAAACCAGCAGTTACGACGTTAGGGCTATAGAGTATTAAAATTTAAAATCAATTGTAGCAGTAGAGAAAGACAAGAAATTGGTCATTTTTCGAAACAACACCAGTTTGCGAATTTATTGGCTTACAATAGTTTTTATAGCTATTAGGTACCAACAGCTGGAACATGTTCCAGTGACAGAGTAAATATGTCATAAAACTTTGTTGCTGGTAGCGTAATAACTACTTTCTTCTTTTGCAAAGAATTTATTTCATTATATTTCTAGAATTGAAATTGTTTTATTTCTTGGATATTTCAAAAACCTTTTATTGATAAGTGATAGACTTAGAAATGAGGAGATCAGAACTTTCATGTTTGCTTTGTTTCATGGTTAATATTGTGAAATTCATTCAATTCAGTGGTATTTCTCTGGTTGTATATCAGAGATGGGGTGACGCGTAAAAAGTTTTACGAGTGAGCAACTAGTTTTGAAAACTTTCGAAGCAGCTGGAGAAGTAGTAATTTCATCTTCAAATAGAAGTGTTGCCTCTGAAGTTTATTTTACACTTCCTGTTAGATGGGGAAGATGGATTGCTTATGAATCTATTCTACTCTACTTTGTTTTTAAAACAGTTGGAGCCAATGGATATTTATTGGAACTTTATTTGGTCCACTATAACAAAGAGCTTAAGGCACATATTTTTCAAAAGGTCATAGGAAAAAGCTCTTACATTTTTTAAATTTTGCATCAGCCTTGATAAAATTTCATTTAATTTTAGTTGAGGGAGATTTGGAACAAACGGAATTATGTCTTTGGAATGAAGTGAGTGAGTGATTGCGGGTTTTAATGACACAGGAGCCAATTTTGGTTAAGCTGCGCCAAAAACTTGTATAAGCATTAATCTTTGGAATGGAAATGTCCTGTATTCTTCCACCACATATGTGTTTATTAGGAGTTTTGAATAGCTGATGGCATTTTTTTTAACGGAAGGTGTGGAAAAGAAAAGTATATATATATATAAAACCACAGAATAAAATTGGAAATTGGCATTGGCATTGTTACACGAGGATCATCCAGAATGAAAGTTTTCCGATGTTTTCCTTTTTAAAGTAGATGTAATTAGCCCTGTCAATTTCGCATGCGTAACAGATCTATGACGTATTAATCATATGCCAGAGTCGGACAGGTCTCGCCCCGTGCCTGTAGCTTAGTAGCAGTGGTCCGAAATGGAAGCTCTTATTCCTTCTCCCGCCGCCTGAGAGGTTCGGTGGGTGATAAAGTTCTTGAATATTGCGTCAATTGGAATTGATTGTCAGCTCTGCCAGTTCTATGGGCCTAACAACACGAGTAAGCACATGGTGCGTTGCTGGTTTAGGCAGTTTTCCGAAGGTCGTCAAAGTGTCCATGATGAAAAGCGCAGAGGGTGACCGTCCCTCTTCAATGATGATCTTGTTGAGCTTGTGCGGCGGTGCGTCACGGAGAACCGTCGCTTCACGATTACGGAACTGAGCAGTCTTTTTCAGATATCGCTATCCTTGTTTCATGAGATTGTCACTAAACACCTGCAGTTCAAAAAATCGTGTGCCAGGTGGGTGCAGAAAGACTTGACACCCGAACACAAAATTCAACGTTTAGGAGCAGCACTGACATTTTTGCAACGGTATCATGATGACGATGACGAGTTCATCAACAGTATCGTCACGGGCGAAGTTCCTTGGATTTCGCACTTCACCTTGGGAACTAAGCAGCAGTCAGTGCACTGGCGGCATAGTGGATCTCCAGTCCGGATGAAATTCAAACAGACGCTGTCGGTACGGAAAGTGATGTGCATGGTGTTCTGGAACCGGAAGGACATTCTACTCATTGACTTCCTCCCACGTGGTGAAACAATAAACGCTGACCTTTCGGTGAGACACTGGGGAAATTCTAACGTGCCATTCAAAACAATACTCCTCCATGACAATGCTCGTCCACATACAGCTCGACGCACAGCAGCTGTTTTGACGGAATTTGGCTAGGAGTTGTTTGATCATCCACCCTACATCCCTGATCTTGCTCTCAGCAAATTTTATGTTTTCTTGCACCCCAAGAAATTCCTGTCCTCCGGTCAACGTTTTGGCTATGACGACGAGCTGAAAACGTCTGTCATACGCTGGTTCCATTCACAGGCGGTAGAGTTCTATATTGAAAAATAGCTGAAACATTGCTGTACTTGTTGCCAATAAATATCTTCGTGGAATTGTGAGCTCTTTTTTTTAAATAGGGATGCGCCTCGTATTTTTGAATTACATTTCTTTGTCTATCCCTTGAGATACTAAAAAATTGTATTTTTCCATTGGCCAGCAAATACATAAACTTTTGAAAGACACACACACACACACACACACACACACACACACACACACACACACACACACACACACACACACACACACACACACACACACACACACACACACACACACACACACACACACACACACACACACACACACACACACACACACACACACACACACACACACACACACACACACACACACACACACACACACACACACACACACACACACACACACACACACACACACACACACACACACACACACACACACACACACACACACACACACACACACACACACACACACACACACACACACACACACACACACACACACGCGGGCGCGCGCATTTTGAATTGGTGCCACACAATTGAAAACTTGTGGTACTATTTGAAAACTTCTGACCGAATGAGGTACCATTGAAATAAGGAACTAATTGAGGCTACAATTCTTTGCTGGCATCATGTAATAATGAAGGAAGAGCTTAAAATTATTTTTAGCTCAATGAAACATCGATGTGAAGTAGTAATAAAAAATAAATACTATCCCACTACGCCCTGATAACACACAGATATTATTAGTATCAAACGTATATCGATGGTTATTGCAACATAACTTTTTTTACGCTGCAAATATTTGAAATTTTTTTTTATTGAAATCAGTATTAAATTCTCTTTAAAATGATATAAAAGATTTTGTGTTTTGTGCAACTCAACATTTTCTATATGTATACAAACTTAAAAAACATAATTTTCAAAAGTGTCCACAATTTTGGCCACCACTGTATTGAAAAGTTATTTTTTTGCAGAGTTTATTTGAATTAAGAAAGAAAAACTGTTTTTATTTCAGATTATGTTTTTGTACATTCAGAGAAATGGCTGAAACATGAATTGAAATTTTTAAGACCAAGCAATAACTAAATTATTTGCATAAAAACTAAGTATAAAAAAAGTAACATGGGTAGCATGTGATAAAGGATTTCTAATAAATGAATAATAAATTATAACTAATGATATTACGTGAATATTTTTTAATAATAGAAGAGTCAGAAAACTTAATTTACTCATGTTTTTTATATAACTTTTAGATCGGAATTTTATCAGTGCTGTTTTGAATTGCTTTTGACTAACTTTGACAAATCATTCCTACAATAAATATGTGACGAACTTATCCAATTTAATAGATAATAAATATCTCAAAATTGTTATTGCTTTCTTGAACGTTTGCATATGATTTACACATATTATCTATGAAGAAATCACTAAAATTACGTCACACAAAGACGAGGATTATGCTGGATATTCTCATTCATAAAATTGCAGTATGAAAACCCTATCATTTTTTTACTCTCTATTTGTATTCAATGTAATAAAAACTTCTTAAATTTAAATTTGCTGATCAAAATGCATTGAAGTTATAACTTAGTTCATTTTAATATAATTAACATACAACTACTTCGAATTATATTGATGTATTTAAATGAATTAAACTCTAATTGAGATTGTATGTATTCAATATTTATTTAACAAGCCTATTTAGCACTTTTTAAAGTAAATATGCAATATATAGTACGAATCATTAGTAATCCAAATACTTGCATGGAAAATATCTACACTAATTTTTCCCTTCTCTAAATTGTACTGGTTTTTTGAGAGGAAATAGTAAAAATATGTTTTCTTTTTTCAAATTCCAGTGGTGTGTTATTATGTTATAGTTTTCTCATTGAAGTAATGAATTATTGGGTTTTAAATTACATCTTTTTGTAGAACACATTTATTAGCAAAAATTAGTATACGAATAATTTCAAAAATCACATCTGGAAAAATTCTTAAATTTCGGGAAATTCCGTAATAATTAAAAAATTATAATGAAGGGAAATTCGAAGTAGGTTAGATATTTGTTTTTATTTTTCTTCTTCATTAATATGCATTTTTACTTGATAACGTGCTTATTCTGAATTGTGCAAGATAGACATTGTTTCATACATTGTAAATGATATTAGACACATTCCCAAGAAAATGGGAGAAAAAAGAACAAAAATAACTAAAATTCTCAACCAGTTCTAAAAAGTATAAAGCTCAATTTTTCACTTAGAATTTACGCAGATTTTTAATGAGGTTATTTCAATTATTCTTTATTTAGCCATCACAATGGAAAAATATATCTAGTCTTAAAGTCAGTTTTTCACTAGACACATTCTCAATAATATTTAAATGTCCTTACTTAACTATTCTGCTTGATATGCCTTCTTGAGATTCAAAGTAGTTAACGGTGAAAATAGTAACCATCGTATAAGGCTTTATTATTCCTTGTATCTAAATTCAGAAAAGTATACTCTTTATGGTGAACTTGTTTACTCTCATAGTTTTTACCGTGATTTTCTTCGTATTTATTGTTGTGTTGTTCGTAGATCTTCAAAATAATCTAGTGAATGTTGAGAATTCAGTCAGCTATGACTTAAAACTAATTTTGAGCGTATAGCATTTTTCAACGCGATAAGAATTTATTTCAATAGTTTATCTTTTCTCATTTAAAACTTTATTATCTTGGCATAATTTATAAGATAATTTAATATCGATAATTGACAAGATTGTATTTTATCGTTTAATAGTCCTGAAAAATTTAACCTTAAAATCTAAAGTGTGGATTGGACGAGCGAAAACTTGGTGGTTATGGTCGTGAACTCGTAGTTGGGGTTGTCACGGGTTCGAGTCCTGATGCCACTGACACACCGCCGTTTAGAGAGGCTGCTACACGTTAAACCTTCCGAGGAATGATATCCTCCCGTTTGTGTACTTTTGAGAGGGGTACCTGCTCAGGTGTCATCCTCATCACTTACCCGAGTTTCAAAATTATATTGTCGGTCAAGTCGGCCCGATGGTTATGATGTAGTGTGCCCGCCTAATAAGCCTAAGGCTGCGAGGTCGATCCCCGCTTGAGTCGATAAATTTTCTGGATGTAAAAATCGTCGGCACGCTTGTCAATTGTGGCATGTAAAAAATATTTTGAGTATCAATTTGGCTCTCAAAAAAATTAAATCACTGCAGTATTTAGCATCCAACTAACCATCCGACTAGCCCCTAGATGGTGCCACCAGTGAAATGGCTTCCCCACTTGGGGACTTGCCGTGTCTTTAAATGGATTAACTTCCAAAATGCAGCCCATTTGAAACAAACAAATAATGTCGATCGGCAATAGTCCTCTTTTTGCTTTATAGCACCACGTTGATAAAATCTCTCACTAACGTACTGGTTAGATTTTAAGGTTATTTATGGAATTATAAATTTTTTTTGTAGAACTTTTAAACAAATGTTTTCCCCTTAACATAATTATATTTAACAATTTTTTAACAGTTTTCTTGAATCACTTTCAACGAAGCAATACTTCCCAGTTAGATGAAAACTTTAAAAAAAGTTTAACCTTTTATCATCTCCTTAAAGTTATACTACCTTTATTATTTCTTTCAAATTATTCCAAACTGGGCTCGTGATCTATTACCCGCATATTTTAATATATATATATATATAAATATTCTTGTAAGGATAATAATTATTTTTGCGTTTATCAAATAATCTGAAAACACCTATAAGAATAAGGCCTTTTAATGCCATCCTTTTAATGGATAACAAATCATGACTAGACGAGGGAAAATGTAAGTTATCGGGTCGGTTTAACATGGACAAGAGATTACGAAGTGCTTTGAAATCTTCGTTTATCTAGAAACAAGACCCTGATTTCCCCGATCCTTTGTTCATCCTTTAAAATAAGATAATAGATTTCCCTTTTCCTATGTCTTACATTCAAAATTTGCAGCTGCCGTTTTAATCCGTTATTAAAGAGGGTTGTCAAGAAGGATTTACTCCAAGAACTGTTGAAAGTTGGAGAATGAAGATCATTGGATAAAAATAAGAGGAGTTTTATTTCGTTTATAAGTGTAATACTTAACATTTACTTCAAACTTGTACTAATGATGAAAGAGTATTTTAAAAAACCCCCTTTGACAAGGCTATCAGATGAATACATTTACATTTTATATACTTTTGAAGATTAAACTTTTTCAGATCTTGGAATTGTTTATGACAAAAATTGAACAAATTGTTTTTCACATACGCAAAAAAGACAATGAGTCAGGACACTCAAACTATAATGCTCAAGTAATCTTTGGAGATATGAGATTTGGATCTCTCTCTCATTTGTATTGAATCTATCACTAAATAAACTAGGCTGTCGGGATATCTAAATAAAAATTAAAAGAAACGTGCAATTTTGAAGTGTAGTACTGCTGTAATGTTGTTTAATTTTCAATAAAAATAGTAAATTAAATCGTACATTAAGTGCTTTATGCCTATTGGGTATAAGTCAAACAGAAAAAGATACAGTGAAAATTGTTTAACACGAAACTGAGGGGGACTGAAATATATTTTCGCGTTAAAAGAATTTTGTGTTACAGGATATTGCAAGAAAAAACATATATTCAACACAATTAAGTTTATTAAAGTACATTTTATTTCCAAAGATAGTATATATGCTTGTGTTTAATAAAAACCAATGAAACAAAAACATTCACAAGAAAATGAAAATTAATACAGAATTTTCAAGTTTTTTGAAAAATAATCTGATATTTTTTGCATTGTCTTTTTAGCATCAAATTGACTACAAATTGATCGATGTCATTCATTTTGTTAAATTATTTCACCACAGAAATATGCCTCTAAATAACTGTGGACACTTTGCATGATAGTTCTCATTTCGGATGGTGTGTGGTCAAGATATTCTTCATTCATTTTAATTTTGCCGTCGGAATCTGTATCATTGAGCCTTGTTTTTGAGCATCGAACAAACTTCAAAATGTCTTTGCCTGCTATAATTTGGGATGTACACTCATTATCATTATCTACTGCATTGTATTCTTCGGATGTATTAAGGTCAGTCTCCAATAATACAAAACCTAATGCGGAACTACATCTCTTTCATTTCACACACCTTTAAAATCTCTGGTGTTTTCCGTATTTTGTTTATTTTCAGAAGGGAAATCTTTTCGTATTAAGCGATTTTTGTTTCCTGTTAAGAGAAAAAATGCATGAAACTGCATAGTAGTCTGTCGAGAAAGTTGCATTATTTCGTCTTAAGTATATTCGCATTGAACATATTTCACTGCATTTATAAGTATGAAGGGAAGAACAAAAAACTTGCAATTCATTTTTAGAAAAGTTAATTTTGTTTTTTAATATGAAACACGAATTAAAATTTAAAATTTTTTTTTCACGCTATATATTTGTCAGGAGTATAGTGCAACCTAGTGACAAAATCTGAATGAAAATATTTTATTTCTATTTACGTATGTTCAACACGATTTTTGTGCTGTTTTATTAGAATATTGTAATGAAGTGGTCAGATCCGGAGGAAAGAACCCGTGACCTACAGTTCCGTAAGCACGTATCATACCACTAGGCAAAATTGATCACCTCTATCCGGAGGCTGTTACTGGCTTATGTAGATGATAACGCTATACATTCTCCTACCAGTGAGTCGGTGGATAGGTTAACAAACGAGAATTTTTGATAAGGCGAGAGTGTGTGTGTTGCTGTTATTTGGAGGCGTTGCGTCAAGTGAGTCAGAGGACTTTGTTTACTGCGTCAAGTGAGTCTGACGACTTTGTTTGCTGCGGCAAGTGGGTCTGACAACTTTTGATTACTCTTTTTGCGGGTAGATGGCGCCACGGCAGATCAGAAGTTTCCGTTCTTCTTAAATCAGCCAGGGTTACCAATGAAGTGACGCATATCCTGAGGACAGAACCTGTGGCCTACGATTCCATAAACACGTAACATACCACTAAACAAAAGTGATATCCTCTATTCGGAGGCTGTTACTGGCTTATGATGATAACGCAACAGTACTAAGAAAATAAAATTGATTTCTTTAACTCGTTTGTTGTGATTTAAATCTATGAAGTTAAATTCTCTTAGAAATATTATATAAAAGAAATTAATTCAAAGACTTGTAACTTTAAAAACAGTTGAAAGAAGTAATTAAATGTGTGGGACGAGATATTGTAGTGTAATATAACATTAAAGAAATGTTAAATTTAATGCCAAATCATTTCAATAATTCTTCAAATGTTAAAACAAAGTGTTATTTTTGGCTAGTAGTAATGATTAAGAGGATAATAAAAATGATTAATTCGAAAACTATTTTACCATGAAATTTAAGTTTAAATATTTTTTGCAACGCTGTAGATATACGTTCGAACATCCTAATTTAAAATAAGGGTTCGATTTCAGAGCAAGAAATAATTTGGATTCTTTAATTAATTTCTATATCCTCTAGTTAAATATAATCTTTTCTGTGTTCACACAAAGCAGAGATGGATTGTATGTGGGTCTGCATAAAATGAGCAATTAATTTGTATTGATAATTAAGTGAAAGAATATTTGCCAAATAAAGTAATCAATCAAATTTACATGTCAAGAATGTTTATATAAATGTGAACCTATAATTTTTTACTCTAATCAATCCAATTAATTAAAGAGGAAGCATTTTCAAAATGGAAAGTTACTCAATAAGAGGCCATTACTGTTATAGATTCTTAAGAAAATATACTTATTAAGATGAGAGAAAAATTTTTTCAAGGGAACTTAACAAAATAAATATACGTCATAGTTTGTGTACGTTAGCCAGTACGTACAACACTGGAATTTTTGGCAGCTATGTTGTAAGAATAATGAATGAAACTCTAAGAATGTTTCAAAACATAATCAGAAACGGTTCAGCATTTATAAGTGAGAATGAAGATCCTGTTTTAAAGGGTGGTATATATGTTATTTCAATGATGTGATATGAGCTATAAACATTACAGCGAATTTATTATTTAGTTCACTGTTGGTGCCGTAAAAATACATTGGATAAATTTGATAATCATTAGATGTCTAAAATATTTTCACGTAAAAGGCCCGCATCAGTTTTTATCTAAGATAAAAAGGGAAATTATCTGTTGACTGTTAGATAAAATTTTAAATGTGTTAAGGTATCCGACTACGTTCGGAACCGTGATTTTGCAAAAGCTTGTAAATGGATAATATTTATGATATTTAGCGTCACTTAGATTAGACAATGTATATAAAATTGTGTTAAGAATAGTATTACAATAAAAATTATTTAACTACAATATTTTGACAAAAAATGAACATAGAATGACCCATTTTCAAAATATTCTCCTTTTGTGAAAAATGCTTCTATTATAATAATATTTTGCCTGTATTCAGCTCAGACCTCTGTACAGAGGCTCAACTAGAATTTTTGAAATGCATAACTTGGAAGTCGGTTTATCCATGTTTTACGACAACAGAAGGGAAAAATTTTAAGAAAATACGCCGATAATTATTTCAAATGGTTGTAACTCTAAAAATAATGTGAATGTTTCAAAAATCATTGTTGAGCCTCTGTACATAGGTCTGAGCTATATACAGGCAAAATATTAATACAATAGAAGCATTTTTTACAAAAGGAGAACATTTGGAAAAAAAGTTGTTATAAGTTAATTTTTTGTCAAATTATTGTATTTAAATATTTTTTTTTCATAATGTCCTTAAAACAATTTTATACATATATTCTAATCTAAGTGACACTAAAAAAAGTTGTCGCAAGTAGTCGGTTACCTTAAACATTTATGAAAAAATAGGAAGTTTACTTTAAGGAAGAGTGGGGAAATGCGGAAGAAAAAAATTTTTAGATCCCAATGGAAGATAGGTTTATCATAAATCACAACCACTTCAAACATTTAAAATCCACACAATTGCGATTGAAGGGGAAAAAATGCGTACAGAGCATTTCATTATGATGTTATGGCTTTTGTGTTTGAAGAAAGGCAATTTTTCTTGCCAATTCAGGGAAGAGACATTTTATCCACCAAAAAAACAAGGCAATAAAATGCAAAATATGTGGATAGGGGAACAAGTAATTCAAACAAATAAATAACCTAAGCCATCTCTAGATGAGATGATTTGAAAAAAAAACCCATCTATACCACTGCCGGGTACGTCTCCTTTAATGTTAGCATGTAAATTATGATCATGTCCCGTCCATATTAAACCCTTTTTATAATTTTTCTTTTATGCAAACGACAAAAGATTTTTTTTTTATCTAAAAATAAGAATGGTTGCTATTTGATTTTGTATTTTAGTTTACAGTAGATTGCAATAAAAATTTCGTCAAAAATGTTTTTGCTGCAATCAAAGAAAATAACAACTAATCATAAATTACAAACCAATACGATAATTAACTAATTCCAACCAGTACAGATCTAAAAGGAGTCAGAAAATTAACTTCAAAAAACTAAAATGGAACAAATAGTAAATTAATAAATATGAAAAGGTATATAAATAAAAAGGAACCTTACAAGTGTTCGAAAATATCGTGAACGTGCAGCCCACACGGAATGTACACTGGAAAATCTCTATCACAGCCATCACTGTTTTGTAGAGCATTCGGCACTTCCCTGAACACCAAAACTACGGAAATGCTGGAACTTTTGGCTCTTTTCGGAAGCCGGAACAACCGGTTCCTTCCAAAAAGCTTTAATTATGTCTACTTTGAAAATTTTTATCCAAATTTTTACTTATTTATTTTTAACAAACCATACGTTATAAAAGAGATTTTAGACTAATTGAATATGAATTATTTTGCATTATTTTTTCCCCTTTACATATTATTTCAAAACTTTGATAAGATTTTAAGACATTTATTGCTAATTGAAGACGATAATTTTATTAGCTCAAATCTGAAGATTTTAGTCTTTCACTTCTTTAATAAGGATATATTCCAAAGTTATTACAGTGCAATGGTGTATTATTATTAATATAATACATAAATGGTAATCGAGTTATTAAATACATGGCAGTGTGATGATGTAAACGGTTATGCAGCAGTTTTTACTCTTTATAACCAGGTTGTATAGTGAAAAAAGAACTAATCAAGCCAAAAGCATTGAAAGGAAAGTGGACCGGTATTGATGTTTTCTTAGGATTGGAAAATAAATTTTAGGGAAGGATATTGACCAACAAAATATTGTTTCTGTAACAACAAACGGTACATCCAGTATGGTGGGAAAACATAGGTTTCATTCATCAAAAAAGTCCACAAAAAAGTCAGGCATTCTGTGAAAGGAATTTTATTGCATAACACACCGGCACAAGTTCTATGTGCCAAACAAGATTAAAAAATATTTTCAAAAAGTAATATATATATATATACACACATATGTATTAGTTGTAATAAAAGCCATAAATTTATCAACGCAAGAGGTATTGTTAAATCAGGATCTGTGCAGTTAGTATTAGAATAAATTATCAATAGCCTGGGACTTTTTGACATAAATCAATATTCAATGGCTCAGCTACAGTCAAGTTCATAATGTATTAATTAATTTTTTAGGAGAAATAATTTTTTTAATTGAAAAAGAGCAATGTTTACGATGAATTTTTGAAAATTGAGTTGTCAAATGCTTTAATGCATGTATATGACTTCACTTATGTTTCGATTGACCTTAAGAAAAAAAATGTCAAGGGGAAATGGTCGAATTGTCTTTGTTAAAAAATATTTAAACCCATTTTTTTTCCCCATAAAATAACAACATTTTTCCCTAAAAATCCATAAAACCCCTTTTTTTTTTTTTAAATTTAATTTTAAGAAAAATAAATTTTGCATCATGGTATGATATATTTAATTTTTTATTCAATTTCTTGAATTTATTATTCTAACCTCTTAAATTTCATTCAGGTTTCTGATAAAATATTAAGTTAAATGTTTACTCTCTAAGACTGAAGTTTTCCCTTTAAGGTGAATTTATTAACTTTTACCCAGAAAAATTTTTTAGGGAAGATTTTTTTCCCCTGAAAAAGAAAAAAATTTTTTTCCAAAAGGGATTTCAGCAAGGGATTTAGAGTTACTGTTTTTCCACTACTGCCAAAAGATTTAGACTGAATCTCTCACAAATAGAGGAGAATTATTACTCACCAGGGGGGTCATCTGAAGTTACTTCCGAAACACTAGGAAGTTACTCTACTTTTCTTTTAAAATCTTTTTCTCCTTGAGACGTGATTATCTCCCGAACACTTTGGTCCAGGAAAACTGAGTGACTGCCATCGTCATTAATCACCCGTCAATGGGTCTTGATTGTCAGTTTCAATAACATTGAACAAACTGGTATCGGAAGCAAATATCTTTCTCTCCTTTTCTTTTCTTTTATTCTTTACTCTTCTTTCTTTTTTTCTATTCCTTTGGCCCCTCGAGATTTGATGGGGCTAAGAACAAAAATTAGACACTTAAAAAACTGTTTGGATGTCAATTTTGCCTTTTCAAGCAGGCATGCTATCGATTTAAAATCTTACAGATAAAGAATGTGCTTAAAGATACGTATTTTCTGCCATTGTGACTGATGGCTGAAGAAATACAAACGAATATTGGCAATTGTGGGTTATTGTGTAGACGAGATTTCGTGAAGGCTTAATGTAAAGTGTCAACGTAAGTGTCACGGTCAACAATTTCATGCATAATTAGTAAAATTCCGAAAAAATTTTCACAGAAATTTGGAAAAAAATAGGAATAGTATCGTAAAAGTATCTTTATGTTAAATTTTTTTTCACTATTTTGATAAATTTTTTTTGAAAGTATTTTATCTTATTTTTAAAGATTAAAGTTTAGAGTAAAATCTGATGCGTAAAATATGTACGCCTCGAAATTCAGAATTTTTTTTTCTCTTATGGGCTGCACATTGGCAACTAAGCCTTTGTATACACGGCAAATCCCCAAATGTGAGAGCCACTTCATCGTGTTACCCTCTAGCGGCAGTTCTCGTTACCAAATTTTGACGCAAGGATTTATTCAATTCAAGCTCTCGTCGGATGCTAAATATTGACATAATTTAATTTTTTCGAGAGTACCAGAGCCAAATTGATACTCAAGGGATCTCTTGCATACTACACAATCATATTACATTTCGCATCCAGAAAATACATGGACTCCAGCTGAGATCGAACCCGAAATCTTGAGCTTGTGAAGTGGACATGTTACCGCTAAGCGATTGAGCCCATACCAATAGAATAGCATAGAAAAATAAAGTGCACCAACACAATGATGTGCAAAGTGTGAGTATTACAACAATTTTTTTATTATAGGAATATTGGAATAAAATAATCTATTACTTTAGAACAGTATTATTCAAAGTATTTAAGCCTCCTGATCGACAGTAACATTTGATCAAGGCTCACAAAATTCATCGTGGCAAGAGGCTAGTCGTACGAAGTGATTTAGAAGTAGCTTTGAGCACCATATAGGTGACAGTATGATTTGGCACGTGTTTACTCCAATTTTGTGGGAAAACACCCGGGGTGGACAGGGCCTCCCACCTCTCTTCCCCTTCCACCAACCTCACGAGAGGACTTTTGGCTCCACGGATGTTTAGAGTACCCCCTTGCCGCAAAGGCACTAACATTTACTAACATCCACGCCTTCTCCGGGATTTGAACCCAGGCCCTACGGCACAGCAGGCAGCGTCACTAACAACTATGTCCAATGAGTGGCTCATTCAAAGTATAGAAGCAGGTAAAACAAAATCTCATTATTCTAAAATTATCGTTTCACTTTATAGGTTCTAAGCTTCCGCAAGTTAAAAAAATTAAATAATAATAATATGCATAAGTATTAGATAATACCAAAAGCACGCACATATGATTTGAATAATAATAAGGTTTTAATACTATGTTATATATCTATTGTTACTTATTAGAAAAATGACAGTAGTTTTTCTTATCATAATATTTGTCTTACTTTCAAACATTTCTTAATAATGTCACAGTATAATTTCGGAGAACTTATATATATATATATATATATATATATATATATATATATACTCAAAGGGAAAATTTAAAATAGCAAAAGTAAAAACATCGGATTGAAATGAAATTTAATACACATAATAACGAAAAAGAAATTTTGATCTCAAAAAAAAGACAATTAAAAAAATACGGGGGGTGCAACGACACAAAATTTCTTTGGGGCCCTTTAATAGCGCGTTGGACCACCTTTCCCGCTGCAATACATGCCGCCACACGGTCTGGCATTGAGTTGATTAGGCACCTTATGTTGTCCGGGCAGATGGGCCCCAAATTTGAACAGCCAACTCTAAATCATGCACAGAGTGACACGAGGGTTTTCTGCCTTTTAGCTGATCCACAGTGCTCTACAGGGGACAAATCGGGGGAACGGGCCGGCCATGGGAGAGTCTGAAAATGACGTAGGAAGTCTTGAGCAAGTCTTTCTGTATGCGGACGAGCATTATCTTTCTGGAAAATTGCCCCTGGAAAGAAAATTAGGAAAGGTCCTACATGGGGTCGAAGAATATCATCAACAACACGTTGGCCCGTTAAGGTTGCAAGCATCACAATTAAAAAGGATCGGCTATCATAGGCTATGGCCCCCCAGAATATTACACCAGCTGTGCGGGTAGTGTGACGTAGAACAGTTTGGAGTGAATTGTACAGCTCACCAGGGCGCCTCCACACCCGTACATGGTTATCATCTGTTCCCATAACAAACCGGGATTCATCACTAAACACAACCTTTTGCCAATCTGTGACATTCCACATTGATCTGGCTTGGCACCACTGTAGCAGGCAGTTGCCAATTTCCGGTTTAAAGGAGTGCACGGAAGAGATTGTGGATTTAAGATTTGCTTCTGCAAAGGTGCCCGAAATTGTTTGTGGAACAATTGCTCGCCTACGTCTGTTCGTATCGTTGAACGAGTCACTGGAGATCCAATGCTGCCGCACGATCCTTCGATCCTCTCCCCCTGGTCTTCCGTCGCTCTAGCCCCGGGTTTTTTCGCATGTGGTACCTTCTCGTGTCCACTCTCCAACAATTTCTAACGGCACACTCCGAACGATCCACCTGGCCAGCAACACGGCGCGTCGACCAGCCTGGGGTTTTTCATCCCGATGATTGAGGCCTCTCTCAAACTCGCTTAACTGTGAGAAATGTCTTCTAGCACGTTTACCTGGCTGTTTCGCTTACCAAAGTCTTCCTACAATCGGCGGGTAATCGTCACGTTTATGAACTTCGAATTTGCGCTGGCTTATATAGCACCCTCTTCCTGATTGTAGACCACCTCGGCTATGAGCATGCGTATTGACACAAAACTTGGATCATTTGCATATCACATTCGCTGTATTATTTGCAAAGTTTCGCGATTGTACTTAGCTTCCTTCTTGGGTCGCTATTTTCAATGTTCCTGTGAGTGTATATATATATAAACTTTGTTTTTAATTTATTAAGAATTTTAATTATAACATGTGAGAATTTACATGAGATTCTGAAATTTACATCGTTTGATAAATAAATATAGAAATATTAACCGAACTCAGTGGCATAACAACCCAAGAGGGCCCAATGTCTACTGTGCCTCTTTTAGCTTACTTGACCTTAGGCACTGGGGTGCATGTGCAGATGTTTCGGTCAAGTGGTCAGCCTGACGCGAAACCCCCAACGTTTAGTTCCCAAGCAAGCTTGGAACTCATTTATCGACCCACTGAAGGGATGAGTCGATCTTGCCTAGTCCTGGGTTTGAACCTCGGACCTGTGGTGTGGAAGCGCTCTACACTACCACTCAGCCATTGGGCTGTAGAAATACTGCGTGTGAAAATAAAGTTTATGTTTAAAATTAAGAAATGTTTTTTAAACCAAAATATAGGTTAATTTTTTGTAAAATTCCTTTTTTATTTATTTTTAAGTATTACCAAGGAATAAAAAGGTAATTTAAATGTGGTCTTAAGCGAACATACAGAAAAACGTTTATCAAAATAGTTCTTTCCTTTTATTTTCATTTAGTTAAAAAAAGTTATGGGATTTATTTAAGCTGAAATTGTACCGTCATATAAGGATTGTAAGAAAAAGGAGATTTGTTTTTCATATAAAAAGGCCACTTTACATTTTTGAAACTGCGTGATTGCTGCTCTCTCTTCACGTAACTAAACAAAATACATTAAGGATTTTGTAATCATGTCAATGCAGTTTTGGTACAAAAACAAGCTTCCTTTTAAAAATATTTGTTCGGCCTTAAAATAGGAAAAAGAGTTTCTGACTTTAATGGGTATTAAGGGTATTCTGGAAATTCGATAACAATCTTTAAAAGTAATAAAATATCAGCGCGTTGTGCTGTTAGTTTCTTAGAAAATCGAAATAAATATAGAAGCAGATCAGAACAGATATATAAATGGAGAGTAAAAATATAGAGATATATAAAAAAGATTAAGGTATCGAACTACGTTCGGAACCGTGATTTTGCAAAAGCGCATAAATGGATAATATTTATGATATTTACTGTCACTTAGATTAGAAAATGTATATAAAATTGTTTTAAGAATATTATCAAAAAAATTATTTAAGTACAATATTTTGACAAAAAATGAACATAGAATGATCCATTTTCAAAATATTCTCCTTTTGTGAAAAAGGCTTCTATTATAATAATATTTCGCCTGGATATAGCTCATACTTTGTACAGAGGCTCAACTAAATTTTTTAAATATATAGCTTAGAAGTGGGTTTATCCATGTTTTACAACCACAGAGGGGAGAAATTTTAAGAAAAAAGGGCCGATAATTATATATATATATATATATATTTCAATGGGTTGTAACTCTGAAAACAATGTCAATTTTTTAAAAAAAAAATAGTTCAGACCCTCTTAAGAAGTCTTTACCTTATAAAAAAAAAAAAAACACACACAACCCCACACACACACACACACACACACACACACACACACACACACACACACACACACACACACACACACACACACACACACACACACACACACACACACACACACACACACACACACACACACACACACACACACACACACACACACACACACACACACACACACACACACACACACACACACACACACACACACACACACACACACACACACACACACACACACACACACACACACACACAAAAAAAAACCCCCCCAACACACACGACACACACACACACACACAAAATATTATTATTTTGGAAGCATTTTTTTATAAAAGGAGAACATTTTGAAAAAGGTTAATCTAGGTTAATTTTTTGCCAAAATATTGCATTTAAATTTTATTTTGTCAAAATGTCCTTAAAACAGTTTTATATATGTATTCTAATCTAAATATCACGAAAAGTATCTATTTATACGCTTTTTTATAATTACAGTTCCGAACGTAATCGGATACCTTAAAAATGTTATAAATACGAGTAATAAGATATAAGAATATTATTAGGAAAATACACTGTGTTTGCTCAGATTTCAGCATAAGCATTCTTAGCTAGATTTTTCAAAAACTAATGGCTCCATTTAAATCAAATTCGGCATAAAATTTAAAAATATTAATAAAATGGCCAATATTAATAAACAAATAATGACACTCACTCCTCATCTTGATTTTTGTTCATGAAAGCATGATAGCCCGACAATGATGTAGCTGGATGATATTTGTGGAGGGTTGAATATAATTGTTCAATATGTGTTACTCAAGCAAAACCGTTCTAAAAACGAATTCTTAAGTTGTTAATCCCTTAAGTGCCTCCAGCGTATATATCCGTCTTGTTCAGCTTTTGTATCCGCATGTATATATTCATCGTTCTGAGAAACAATTCTTTTCTTTGTGTTGCTATCAGTAAAACTATTCCGAAGACTTTGGAATGCAAACAAATGACCTTAACAGTGCTTACGAAGGACTTAATTATTAATTTTAACCTCAGTACCTATAGTAAGCGCGCTTATATAAAAACGGTGGCAATAGGCTAACGAATAACGTAACTTTTAATCGAAAGTTAAAGAGTTAACAAAATCTTGAGACAACAAATCTTACTTCTAGCTCCTGAAGTATTCTGGAAGGAGAATGTCACGTTATAATTGTTCTGTCAAGAAAATCCTTGGCTTGCTCTATATCAGAGGTTCCCAGACTTTTTTGTCTCATAGACCCCTTGCCATATTTTTCGTCCTTGGATAGGCACCTGTTTACCTAATGTGAAATTTTTGCACATTTTAACTTAAATGTCTCTTTGACAGCTGGCATAGAGCATACTTTAAAGGATTTAAATTTTTAACTGCAGTGAAGTATAGATTTGAAAACTTAAGAATCACATGTTAATTAATTTTAATTTTTTTTGAGATTTGCAACTACGATGAAACTCTTGCTCACTAAAAAACAATTAAAAAAGTTCTCTAGATGTTCCATGATTTGGGGTAAATAACAGGAATGTCTTTTTATAACTAAAATTGCTGACATAAGTTTCCTAACTTTACTTTAAGATCTTCGTTAGTGCCTATTCCGTCATTTCCTTTTGCAATATGACATTTATTTTCTTCAATGTCGCCATATGATTTCTTAGTCTCTACTGTGGTATTACCATAGTCAAAGAATTATTAAACTGAGTTTCAAAATCTGAATAGAGGGAATTTAATGTTGAACGTAGATTAAAACGCCGTCTTCCTGACAGATTGTCTTTGGCAAAATGAGAAACTGGGAAAATTCGCGATGTCCTTTTTATACTGCTTTAGCGTAATTCTGGGAAGAAAAGCTGAAATGATGGTCCTTGTTTACAATATATATATATATATATATGCTGTCATCTAGTAACTTTGCAAATTAATCTCATTAAATTTAGTAAATAAATCTGTAGGGTAAAATCTGGTTTCCCCTTGATTACATCTTTTTTAAAAATTAAACATACGATCTGGTTTTTATGAGAGCGACTATCGTAGACTCTCATGTACAAGTTTGACCTCTTTCAAGTCGTCATAGACTCCTGAGGGTCCATATAGACTGCTTTGGGAATCACTGCTCTATATGATGCAGTTGTGGAGATCTGGTTGGCCACTCCATCTTTTAAACATCTTCATCAATGAAGCCGTGTACTGTGTGAATGAGATTTTTCGTCTACGGATATGAACAGGTTGGAAGCTGCTAAGCTGTTAAGCTTCACACGTATATCTAATATCTCAATTCTATACCTCAGAAGGGCCCAGAGAAAAATATATTATTTTATGTACTTATTGAAAAACAATTTTTTTAGAGTTAAAAATCATTTTTTCTTATTTTATAAGTTCCTTCAATAACTCAAATAAACTCTGTTTGATTTTGAGGAGTTATGAACTAATTTTATTTTGTTAAGAGTATGTGAGGATAAAATATCTTTTCACTGTAATTTTTATCAAATCAATGAAATGTCAAATTTCCATATTCATTGTTAGAACGCCAAGGCCCGATCACAAAATAAATATTTTCAACTGACAGATATCGATTGAAAAAAACACTTTTAAGGAATAAATTCCGGACTTTCAAAATTTTGTGAAGCAAAATTTTGTTTAAATCAATCCTTAAATCAACACTAAACATTCAAATAACATAGGCAAAGTTTTCTAAAAGAATGTTAAACTTACTATAAAATTATTTGTTCAGTTCAATACTTTTTCAAACAAAGTAAGGAGTTTTTTAAAATAAGATTATAAATTTTAAGTAAATTTATGTAAACTCTAAATTGTAAGCTCTGCCACGGCCCAAAGGTCGCGGGTGTATGAGGGTTCGGGAGGAAGCAGACATGGTCTCAAAAATACATACACACGTTTATTTATATCTGACACTTTATGAATGATATATAAATTTATTGCCTAAACTTGGGAGTAATCTTAACAACTAATACTTAATCTAACTTATAAGATTATTCATAAAATGTCGGAACTCCTTATAACAGTCCTTCTTGAACAACGATAGTTTAGTCAGCTCCAATGCTTTTTCATTCCTCAAATCCTGATGGATTCTAAGATGAATATTAATTTCAGACCTCGTGACTTCCCAATCACAATTCACTTTCTATTATTCCTAGATTTCATGATTAACCTCACACACCCAAAAGTCAGGGTTTAAATAGTATTTACTTTTGCATAAAATCATGTCATCTACACGGAAAGTGGGTTTTAAACTAAATTCTGAGATAAAGAATATTTCCCCAGAGGATTAGTTGAAGAACCTAAATAGAACCCGTTACAATTCATATTCTCTTCAAACTAATAATTTTAATTTGTTACATTCCTTTTCAACAAGACTGCAGACAAAAGATTTTTGACGATTTTTTTTTTTTGAAAAATGTTATAATTAACAATATTTAAGTATAACCCAAATGTGTTTGATGCAAAAAATTAAGATGGGAAGAAAATTTCTAATGAATGCAAGATAAAAAGATTTTAAAACGTAAAATAAAAGGCTGAACATTATATGTAAGACAGAAATACAAAAATTCTTTAAAGGAAAATTATTTTAAATAAAATTGATAAAACAAAAACTTTACACCAGGAGAGTATCTTTATAATCATTCTTTATTAAATTAAACTTCCGATTATTTGTTTGTTGGAAATGGGATGCATTTTGGCAGCTAAGCTATTTTTGCAGGCTCTAAATCCTCGGAATGGGAAACCATTTGGGGCCCTTCCCTACCGGTTTACTTTTTGAAATTTTTAAAAATTCAAAAACTCTTCGGAAAAGCTAAAAATTGAGATGATTTGATTTTTCAGAGAGCCTAATCGATACTCAACGGATCTGTTACATGCCACACAATCATACGACATACGTGCCTACGATTTTTGCATCCAGAAAATCAATTGACTCAAGCTGGGATCGAGCCCTCGACCTTGGGCTTACGAGGCGGGCACGCTACCTCCCAGCCATGGAGCTGACTTTCTCCGCTTATAAAACTAAGTCTTTTTCAAAGCTGAACTAAAAAAATTATTCCATAAATATTAAAAATATATCTTAAAGTAAGGTAGGGACACAAAGTTTTTCTCCGTTGCAAGAAAATTACGTATTAATCTTTAAGGAAACTATTACTCTACTATTAAGAGGGAATCTGTAAATTGATCGGTCTTTTAATATTCAACTTACCTTTTTTAAACGATTTTAAAGTCTCGTTTTTATCTTTCCATTACAGCGAAACGGAATTATTAATAGTCAATGATTTTTATCTCCGTTTTGAAATTTTATTCATAACTATTCAAAGTGATAAGCATTGTTTTATTTTCTGAAATAATCTTTGAAATTTAGCGAATCCATTATGAAAATAGTAATCGCTAAAAAGCAGATGAAGAGAAAAATTATCCCCATCAAAACGACGAGTTGCTTAAGTTCTTTCAGTCGATAGCTACTTCAAATCTACCGATAACTTAATGGCAAACGGAGTAGAAATTACGGAGATCAAGTCCCCAGAGAGGACATCCCTCCTCAATTGAAAAGTAAAATTCCAGATAGTTGGAATTACATAAATAAAGGCAGATAAAAAAACTTTGTAAATAAGAAAAAAATACAAATAAGCTGCACAACTTGATTTATAAATCTGCTTAACTCCTTAACTGCCATCGACGTATATATTTGTTTCACTGCTAAGATGAAGAAAAATACCTCGAATAAAAATGACATATTTTCTGTAATATACAAATAGCTCATGTACATAGTTTGTATCTTCTCAAGAAAGTTGATTAGGTTTTTATTATAAAGGTCCCGAAGAGGTCAAGATTCCAGCCGATTACACCATAATATAGAGCCTTCTAGGCCAACTCATTAGAAAATCTTATTCATACATACATATTATACATATGCCCGCACACACTTATACAGGGTGGTCCTGAATTCCTGGTATAAACTCTAAGGGTAGATAGAGGTCACTATATAACAATCATTTATTGCATAGGAATGTATAAGTGCAAGTGACGCGGTGAGACGCAAACAAGAGAAGAAAAGGGAGAAATGGAGTTATTGGTTGGTTGCGTTACCGGTAGGGAGCACTAGATGTCTAGTCACTGTTCAACGTGATGCATCTCAGTAGGAGAAAGTGCCATTCGCAATTGTGCTGACGTCTAAGATGGAAGACTTTACGTTTGTCGAAGAAGTAGACATGCATTACATGCACGGCGTACAAATAGTAACGGCAAAGCTGCTCTACGAATGTATCACATGCAGTTTCATGATTGACGAATGCAGGTTCACAGAATTTTTCATCGATATTCTCACTCTTATATTGTAATAGCTTCCCTCCTGGGGAAGCCTCCTCCTCCTCATCTAATCGACCTAAATATGTGAAAGGTAAAGATTGATGACCCAGACTAACCGTGATAAATCCAATTTATTATGACTAAAGATAATATTACAAGACAAGCAAATTATAAAGGAAACTCTAGAGTGATATAACGAAGGCACAAACCCTATGTGAATAAGCGCACGAAATCCTAATAGCTTAACTTTACTCAACGTTATTTTAAGAATCCTAACCACCTTAATTTATTCTAATAGGTTCGGCCTATAATCACGTGGCTAAATTCGGATCCTTGCCGTATCAGCACTGCTTTCAGTGATTGGCACCTTTTCCTTCTACGATTATTAAACTTAAACTATACATTATATATACTAGCTAATCTGCATATCGTGGTTTCTTCTTGAGAGGAGTGGCTGTGAAATAACTCGATTGCTGGCCCAAAGATTCCCCAAGAAGATTAGAAGAAATTCTCATAAAACCCCGTCACATCCTGAATACGAGGGATTGGGCGTAATGTACCAGTCCCTTGGCCATCCGGATCTTCCACTTTATCGATTCCTGATTACTTTTTATGAGACATCTGAAGAATCTTGTTTATTCGACTCTATTTGACTCAGATGAGGATCTCATAGCTCGAATACCCGAAGTTCGGCACGTGTGAGTGAAATATCTGGCATCCTTGAACGTGTACGTTAATCGCTCCACCAACGCTATTAAGTCGATATCACTTCTGATGGACGCAGTTTTGAACAGTTATTGTAAACGATCAAACACAGTTATTGTCAACGATGCTTTCAATAAGCATTTCGCTTTTCCTTCCGTCTCTTATTTTTTGTGTTTGTACCTCATCGCGTCACTTGCGCGCAATGCATCCCTATGCAATAAATAATTGTTACCCTATGCACTGTACGTACCCTCAAAGTAAAAGAAAATTCGTGACCACCCGTATATATATACGTATATAAATTAACATTAATATAGATGTTGTTATATAAATGTCTGAAATCGGTTGTGTTATAAAACCTTTCTACTTCGCTGCTTTGAATTTGGCCTTGGTTGTTTCTATATGTGCTACAACTTATTTGTTGTTCATCTGATTCATGCTGTGAATGGAGCAATACTTATATATTATGTGATTAGGAAGAAGATTTTTGGCTAGCTGCTAAAATAGTTTTAACCAGTAAAAACATATTTTTCCTGATATACTAATTTTGTACTCATATTATTATTAACTTTGGGGAATTACCTTTTTTTAAAATGCTTTTGAATTTTTTCTCCTCTGATAAAATATATTATTTTCATTATTTCTGATTATGAATTCAATATTCTCAAAAACGCTCTATGTCTCTTTTCTCTTTCTCTATCCATTCATTTATATCTATATTTATTTATATATATTGGAGAATAAGACCTAATCACAAAAACTCTTTTTTTCAGGATTTTATTCCCATAATAAATCCTATTTAAGATTATCAGCCAAACAGCCATCAGACATTTCTGAATGATCAATCGAAGTTTCAGACACAATACAGGTGGTATATATCGGATAGCTAATGAACTTTGTCGGCTATACTGTCGAATGGCCAATCAAACTAAAAATACAATACATGTACTTACTAATGGACGGAGATGCTGCTAAGAATCTTCAGTCTTCAATACTTTGAGTGTAGTTTTAAACGATTATATAGATCTTGATTAAATAAAAAATTTAAAAAAAAAAGATTTTGATCCTTATAAAGGATGCAAAAAAGTACGATATGGACGACCAGGAAAGAACCACACAGTTTTCAGGAATAAGAATCTTACAGTTTACGAAGATAAGATGTTGGATGTTCAAATGATTCTAAAACGGCATCAATAACCTTAGTCAACAGGTAATCGGGGAAATGATAAGATGCTCTAAATGTGGATTAAGGCATTAGCTTTTAGTTTGTGAATTGGGAGACATCACACATGTGAATGGATTACTAACAGATTAGCAAAATAGATTGGGATTATGAGACTGATACTCAGGAATTCGTCCTTGCATCGACATCCTAATTAGACTTATAGTCAGAAGATAACTAAGCATCTCAATGGTAAAAGGAGATCTATATTTATAGTTTAGAGCAGAGGTTCCCAAACGTTTTTGCCTCAAAGACCCATTGACAGGTTTTTCTGTTTGTGGTAGACCCCTACTTACCTAATATTAAATTTTTGCAAATTTATCAACTTAAATGTGTTTTTGACAGCAAGTATAGAGCTACTTCCTTTAAAAGATTAGCATTTTTAACTGTAGTGAAGTAGAGTGTTTAAAACTTAAGAAAACACATGTTAATTAATTAAATTAAAATTTAATTAATACATAAAATACCTGAGAAACAAACAAATGCTAGGGTTGAAATAATAAATTTTCAACATTTGACATCAATTTTATCAGTTTTAACCCTTAATATTTCCCCGGTTAATAGTGTCTTGTCTTTTCCTCATGCTTTTTTTGTTTGTTTGTTTGTTTGATTGGCAAGCGCACTGTAACTCCTCCTCAATCAGAAAACAATTAAAAACTTTCTCAAGATATTCCATAATATGAAATAAATAATAGGTATAGCTTTTTAAAGCCAAAATTATTGACATCCGTTTCTAAACCTTACGTTTAAAATATCCGTTACTATATTCCGATCAATTCCTCTTGTAATGACATTTTTTTTTCAATGGAACCATATGAATTTATTACCTACTGTGGTATTTCGATAGTCAAAAATTCTCAAACCTAGTTTCAAAATCTAGAAAAAAAGTATTTAAATGTTGAACGTTGGTTGAAATGTCTTTTTCCTGGTAGATTGTCTTTAACAAGCCCAAATCTGGGAAGGTTTGCAACGTCCATTCAATTTAGTAAATAAATCTGTTAATAAGTAGGTAAGTCTGTTTGCCACTTGATTCAATTTTCTTTTAAAATTAAAGTCATTATCTGGTTTAATGAGAGCTTCTATCGCTCACGCGTAGACCCCCATTTACACCTCATGGACCCCAAATTATTTTTTCACTGATGTGGACCCCTTGCAGGTCGTCATATACCCCTGGAGGTCTATATAGACCACTTTGGGAATCACTGGTTTAGAGGATGATTCAGAAGAATAAAACATGACTGTTTTTAATAAATAGTATAAATTTATGTGTATGAAAATGAGATTCCACTTGAAAATAAACTTAAATGTATCTCTGGCAACAAAGATTAGCTGTAGAAAACATGGTAGAACTCTTTTTAGACTAAAATTATATTGAATATTAATAAAATTCAAGGATAGGGAAAGAAAACAGAGTTAGAAGAAATTTTTTTAAAAATTATGTTCTTTGAAAGTAAACAAGTACAAACCTTATCTGAAGTATTTATTTT
Organism: Trichonephila inaurata madagascariensis; assembly: GCA_019973955.1. Taxonomy (NCBI): domain Eukaryota; kingdom Metazoa; phylum Arthropoda; class Arachnida; order Araneae; family Nephilidae; genus Trichonephila; species Trichonephila inaurata. The sequence goes on from BMAV01001843.1 coordinate 227,518, forward strand.
GCTTTTTAAAAATATCCCGTCTCTGAAGCGTCAGAATGATTCATCCATACAAATATTACATCATAGTATTTTAAAAATGCGAAATGTTGACTTCTATTGTAAATGACACTGTGTGATAAATTGTGTTCTAGGTAAAATATTTTGCTTGAAACATATATTTCTTTGTATGTCATTGCTGTTAATTTTACTCTTTCAAAGACACTGACCTCCAGAAGTAAAGGTGCAACGTATTTTTCGAAGTTCCCCATTAAATAAACGGCAGCAACAATATATTTTATTGTTCATTGTTTCATTTCTCTCAACAATTTTCCTTTGTTATTGTCTCATGCAAAAAAAAAAATTAAATTATTAAAAAAAAATTGTGTAGTTTATCTTTCCTCAAAATATCTTATTTCTATATTCATTCATTTTTCAATTCCTACTATTAGCTCACCCTCTCTATATATTTATTTATTTATTTATATTCGTGGAATTTTCAATCAGTAATAAAATACATTTTAAAGTGCTCAATTGAGCTGAAATTTAATATACATGATTATTTTGGATGACAATACAGTAATTTAATTGTAATTAATAAAAATTAATTGATTAAAACTAATTATTCAAAGAATTACAAATACGGCCCCGTTGGCAGAACTTTTGACGACTTGTGTCAAAACTTGAAAAGGTTTATTTCTGACATTTTAAAGCACTCATTTGAGCTGCAATTTCTATACACTATTGTTTTGGGTAAAAATACGATAATTATCACTAATTAAAATTAATTGTCTGAAACTAGTTATTTATAGAATTGCAGATACGGCCACGTTGGTTTCATTTTTGGCGACTTGGGTCAAAACTTATTTTTTCTAACGTTTTAAAGCATTCAGTTGAACTGAAATTTTATATACACGATTGTTTTGGATGACAATACGATACTTTAATGATAATTAATAAAAATTAATTATCTCTTAATGTTGTGATTCTGTCATATGTATATACATAATTATATTAATTGTGACTATTTAATAAAAAATAGCTAAAATAAAATTTTTCTTTGTTGATCTAAGTAGGAATTGACTGAAAAACTTTTTTTTATGTTACTTGTTAAGAGTTAGACTCATTAAACAGGTTGAACCTTAACTTTTTGAGGACTATTTGTATTTAATTTAGATCTTAACTATTTGAAATTGTACATTTCTAATAATTATCCTTTAAGAGGCGTTAGAAGAAAATCTTCTAGTTCTTTTTTTATTATTCTTTTTTTCTATTTAGTTTTTTGCTATATATTAGGTAAAATAGCCGTATTTGGAATTATTTTTTTTAAAGAGGTATGGAATTTACGTATTTATCTAATTAGAAAGAGTTATTTAAAAAGAAATATGTTAATATAATGCAGAAATAATTTAATGAACACTTTAAAATAATTGATTTTAAAATATTTCCTCTTATAAAGTCTCCAATATCAAATTAGATGAATATATATATAGTAAACATATTAATATTATATTCTTTAGTATTCCCTCACTTTATTTATCTATTAATCCAATTCATTAATTATTTTCATAATATGCAGTTGGTATATATATAGATTCACTTAACTATACACGTGTTAAAAGAAAATAGTTAAAATCTGTCTATTAATCATCTTAAAGTACTGGAAAATGAAGTGAAGAGGAAATATTAGGCATCCTTAATACAATTTCTCATTTCGTACTACTCGTTAAAATACATAATTAGAGCGAGAATATAATAAGTTTTCTTTTAACGTTGCATGTTTTGACACTTTTCAAGTATATCTTAATCAGATTATACAAAGCCATTTACGATGTTCAATTATAAAGAGGCTTAGAAACCGAAATGGCTTATTCATATACACATGAAAAAGAACGTTTAAAAAGACAAAATATACTCTAAACTTTTAATCTTTGTTACATATATCGTTTTTTTGCTTAGAAGAAAATATAATTAAAGAAAACCAAATTTATTTTAGTAAAATTTAAATATTTTCTAAGTACAGCTGTAGGATGTTTCATTAAATCTAAAAGGTTCAGTTCTAAATAACAATCAAACAATTCTTTATATGGGAATTTTTCTTCTTTGAGTGTTCAAAAGCGTATTTTTTTTTTAAAAAAAAAACCGTTTAAAGATATTCCTTTATAATTAATTCTTTGTAATAAGAAATTGAAAAAATATTTCTCATAAATATTGTATCAAATATTTATTTTAAACTGATCCATTAATTTTTCACATGTTTTTTTAAATTAATGTGTGGCCGCGGTGGCCTAGTGGTCAAGGTATCGGATCGTGTCTGGCTTGGCAAGAGTTCGAGCCCAGTACCACTGAAGACCCGCCGTGTAGGGGAGTGATGCACGTTAAATCTGTTGAGAGCTCAAATGTCCTCCCGTTGGTGTGGTGTGGTAGTTAGGAGAGGGGCTGTCAGCTCAGGTGTCGTCCTCGTCTCTTAACCATGGTTCAAAATTACGAGGTCCCTCACCAAAAGCCCTCGTGTAGTTGAACAGTGTGATGTTAATATATTCTCTCTCTCTTGAAATCAAAGTAACGTGGATTGTTAAGTGTCATGCTGTCAATTCTTATAAATGTCTTGACAGCTCAGCAAAAATGACTAAAATTATATTGTGCTGAATATTGATTATTTTGTAAATAATTCAAAGAGTCTTACTGATACACTCGAGAGTCTTCTGTTTCATAAAAGACACAAAAGTATCATTTTTAAACATTCACTGCGTATTTTTTTATATTTTGTATCATATCGAGAGGAACATTTGAAATATCTTTTAATTATTTTTTAAAAATTAACATATCCTATATAACGCTTATGTAATGATAATAATAGTTAGTATTATTATTGTCAATAAAAATGATGACAATAATTATGTTTGGAAATCTTACACGCATTTACCTATGCATTGTAATTAAAAAAAAAAAAAAAAAAAAAAATGAAAGTACGATGCCCTGTGTGTTAATGAGAAGAAAAAGTACAGTGTAATATAATCATTGTTTCTTGCTGTTTTGGTTATGGGGATGGTTTTCCAAAGAGGTATTTCGATAGGAAATAATTAAACCTCCTTTAATGGTTGTCAATTCCTAGAAATGACTGAGAAAATTGCTTCTAGAAATTTCCATAGAAATGAAACTCATTTGAAGATATTATTTTCCACATATATAATGTCATATACCAGTTTTCGTCTGAGAAGAGTTCTTAATTTCATGTATTCAACTATCAATGTGGATTGCTTTAATAATAGAGGAATTTTATTAATATTGCGGTACAGTAAAAATATGTTCTCATCTTTTTCATCATATTGTCATCTTCTCAGCTTTGCATCAGGATTTATTTATATATATATTTCTTTTAAATAGTACTAAGTTGACATATAAACTAGTTACTTTAATCTATATGTTATTAAACTTCTAATAATTCCTACGACTGACTGAGTTCAATTAAACAATGTTCTACCCATTGTGCTCTATTTGATCTTTGGAATTATTACTCAGGTCTCAACATAAATTTGGAGAGTTAAAAATGAACCATAAGCAGTGTTTTTTGACTCATTATTTAACGAAAATGGATATAAACTAATATTTTTTGTATAAAGAAAAACCTAAAGCAGCATTGATTTATATTAATCATTACTTAATTAATAATTTAATAATAAATTTGCACACATTGTCTGTTTCTTGTGAATAAAACTAACTAGAATAACTTTTTAAATTATTAATCCAAAATAAAAATTGAAAAGATACCTTATTAATGAAAAAAAAAGAATTTTATAGAGGAAAAAGCCCGTATAACGCTGGGCTGAACGGAGGGAAAAGAAACCTCTCTGACAAAGAAAAGATAAGGAAGGAATTTCGGAAAAGGGATTGTTAATGACATAAATATAGAAATCACTTACATGCTCATATACACACCTCGAGAAATGCTGGCGTTGAGAGGGAAGAGGGAAATTTCCACGTGGATAAAGTTTTACTCTCGTAAGAAGCCCGGGCAGCGCCGAGCTAAATAGATGGAAAACATATCCATTGAATGGGGCAAAGAGGTAGAAGATATTTCGAAGGATAGAATTTTAATGACATTAATATAGAAAACACACACACACATCAGGAAGTGCTGACACCGAGAGGGGACGGGGAAATTTCCAAGGCAAAAACTTATACACTTGAAGAAGTCCGTGCCACGCTGGGCCATGCAGCTAGTATGTTATTAAACTTTTAATAATTCTTACGAATCCCTGAGTTCATTTTAAACAATGTTCTACCCACTGTGCTTTATTTGATCTCTGGAATTATTACTCATGAATTTGAAGGGTTAAAAATGAACCATGGCAGAAAAGATTATGAAACCAAACTCTTGTTTTCTTAATATCAGTAAGGTGAATATTTTGACTTTTAGAAGATTAAGGTATCCGACTACGTTCGGAACTGTGATTTTAAAAGGCGCATAAATGGATAATTTTCATGATATTTAGTGTCACTTAAATTGGAATACATGATAAAATTGTTTTAAGGACATTTTGACAAAAAAATTTATTTAAATTTATTTATTATTTAAACTTAGAATAACCTTTTTTTCGCCCCTTTTTTGAAAAATTTTTTATTAAAATAATATTTTGCCTGTATATAGCTTGTACAAAGGCTCAACTATGATTTTTGAAAAATTCACATTAATTTTAGAGTTACAATCCATTGAAATAATTATTGGCGTTTTTTTTTTTTAAATTTCTCCCCTCTGTTGGTGTAAAACATGGATAAACCCACTTCTAAGTAATATATTTCAAAAATTCTAGTTGAGCCTCTGTACAGAGCTATTAAATCAAAAATTATTATAATAAAAATTTTTTAAAAGGGGAAAAAATTTTTAAAATGGGCCTATGTTTTTTTTGTCACAATATTGTATTAAATAATATTTTTTTTTTGTATTAATATTCGAAAAAAAATATACATTTTCTAATCTAAGTGACACTAAATATCATAAATATTATCCATTTATACGCTTCTGCAAAATCACGGTTCCGAACGTAGTTGGATACCTTAAGCCATTATGAACTTATTTTGCATCGTAAACTGGAATAAGATCAAGCGGTAATCGATTATGCCACAAAACATTGGTGTTCGTTTTCATGTAAGTATTCTCTGCTTTTACAAAGAGTTTATGTTTCCATTTTATTTCACCGTTTAGTGACTATTTTATTACCATGATTCTTCAAAAGCTTCTTTGGTCAGTGTTTGGCTTATTTATAATGAGTAAACAGGTTTCATGTTTGCCTCTCTCATTTGGCTGGTAGTAGAAAAGTCATTCCTTTCAGGAGGCATTTCTCCGGTTATATATCATGGATGGCGACGAGAAGAAAACTTTACGAGCGAATTACAAGTTTTGAAAGTTTTCGTAACAGCTGGAGAACTGGTAATTTCATCTTCAACTCAAAAGCTTTAAATCACCGAAGTTTAATTTAGGTTTCTTGTTGCTTGATGTAGAAGATATATCTTGTTCTGTTCTGTTTTTAAGTTATGGGTAAACATTTTGGCCCATATATTTTATTTTCAATTTTATTTAAAAAGTTTAAGGCTCTTTACTGAAAAATTTCATCAAATATAGTTAAAATATATTAATATAATTGTGCTCTAATTTCGTCGGATCTCATTTTGAGGATTAAAAATATCAATATATAAGAAATATGGGATTGAAGTTTCAGATGTTCTGTTTTAAACATGCAGTTTCACTTTCAAAATTATACTAAATAATAAAACAATGCATATCTAAATATAAAGATGTTATTTTCTTAATTTAAGGTTTATTTTATTAGGAACATGTTATTACAATTTATACAAATTTAATTGATCGGAAAAACGTTTTTGAAAATTACAAAAAAATCTCTTTTAATGTATAATTTTAATGTATTATATTGATATTGTTAAGTAGCTAAATGATATTAATATTTTAAATATGAATGCGAAATAAATGAAAAAAAAAAACTGACCATAAAAGACAATATGTCTAATGATTATTTGGCATTTATGTATAACAGGCATGGACAAAAATGTAAATTGTTAAACTGAGACAAATATCTTTTAATATTTATATATGGAGAAAAATGCGTGACATTAAATGAAAAATACAATATGTTTAATGTGAGTCACTTAAAAGAAATAATAAGGACATAGTTTTATTTATTTGTAAGTAAATAAATTATTTGGTAGTATTACAATTAAAACATAAATTTCTTGTTATACAATTAGCTTTTCCTTTTGTTAAGGATATAGAAAATAAATTATAGTTTTAAAAAACACGCTTTTATAGTGAATTGAACTAAAAGGTAAAAAAATAATTCTTAATATAAGAATAAAATGATTAACGAGAAAATGAATGTCATTGGGATAAAAGCGTGGTGTGCTCTATATTATAATTTTGTTATAATTTCTTACTAATTCTATTCTGAAATGCTGAGTTAGTGTAAAAATGTAGTACCAAGCACCGCATGCTTTTACCACAATGACATTAATTTTCTCGTTAATCATTTTATTCTTATATTAAGAATTATTTTTTTACTTTTTAGTTCGATTCACTATAAAAGCGTGTTTCTTAGGTTTTTAAAACTATAATTTATTTTTCATTTTTTAGTTAAATCTACAATAAAAGCCTGTTTTTTTAGTTTTTAAAACTATCATTTATCCTTTGTTGAATTTATCCTTGAGTTTGATATTTGGGGCCAGAATTATGTGGCTGCTGGAATTAGTCTTGCTCTTTAATGGATATTAACTAATGGAATCTGAAAGGTATTTATTCTCTCCGGTAACAGGGCCTCGGATTGCTATAATGTTAATTCGTATCATCACTTCTAAACGTATTGCTTTATAAAAATAAAAAAATGTTTAGCAATTAGAACATAAATTATTTTTATTCACATGCACGAGTCTTTTTATTTCCATTTTCAGAAAAACTACGCACCCACCCACCCTACCTTTTTTCACATAAAGAACACTTTTTTTGTTTTATTTTTTACTAACCAGAAGCCTATTTTGTGGTTTTAGGGTTGCACCTTAATTTTTTAGTTGCTTAACCTGGAATTAGTCGCCAAATCTAGAAATGGCATATGCAATTAGTCGCCAAATCTGAAAATGGCTTATGCAATTAGTCCCAAATCTGAAAATGGTTTATGCAATGTCCCCAAATCTGAAGAAGGTTTATGCAATTAGTCGCCAAATCTAGGAATGATGTAATGAATTAGTCGCCAAATCTAGAAACGATATAATGAATTAGTCTCCAAATCTCGTAAATCCTTAAAATCCTTAATTATTAAAATCCCGAACAGGACAATGAAACAAATTTATGAAATTATTGTATTGTCATGGGTTCTTAACAAGTGTGCGAAATTTCGAATTAGTCTGATCTTTTAAATTGGGTATAAAAATCGAGTTCAAAGATTCCATTACATACAAGAAACTTATAAAACGTGTTAAAAAAGGATTTGTGAAAAACTTTAATTTATGAAATATCTTATTAGAATTTATTCCTACAGAAATTTCTCTTTGTACCTGAAATTTAAGCTAATTCTTTCACTAAATTTGTACTAAATATGGCATTAGGTATGCCATATGTTTATCATATAAGTATTTCAAATATTTTTTTTCATCACATGCCCAATTACAAATGCGTTGCTCTCACACATCGTCTGAATATTAATTTTGAAAAGAAATAAAAGATTCGAGAGAATTTTTAATATAGAAATTAATTTTACTTTTAACGATTTTTTCTCTGAGCAAGTAAAATTTATAGAACATTTATAAGACCCAAAGGAAGCTACTCAATTATTCTTTCATCCCGAAGAAAACAATTCATTATATCTAGTTGGGCTCTCTTGGAATTCTTGACATTTGAACATAAAATTTTCTTAAGAATAAAAACCCTACTAATACTTTTATTTTAAAATACGTCTGTATTTGAAGATAAACAAAGGATTTTTTTTAGTTCAGAAGGAAAAAAAAAGTATTTCCGTATTTCTATATATTATTTGAATAAAAACATAATAATAGTGAATGATGGGATTTTAAAACCCATAGTGAATTTGTGACACTTGAATTTATAATAAATGATTGTGAAAGGAGAACAAAAGAAATGAATGGAAATCTCATAAAATGAAAGAAAAAATAGGGTTTAGTAAAGTATTATTGATATGGTTTGCATCTCTTTGCGCGCAATTATTCATATTTATATGCATATATATGACTTTGTTTTATAAATTGAATCTATTGCAAGCAATAACATCTTACAGAATTATATCTAAAGCATTTTGCAATTGATTTTGATTTTCAAAATTATTTGTTTGCTTTCTTTATTCATTGCATAGTCGCGAAAAAACTTTTAAACATTTTCGAAACATTAATTAGAAAAAAGAATATTTGGGATATATGAAATATTATGTATAATTATTAAGAAAATATGTGTTAACTTTATTAATGTAGATATACGAGGGTAATCTGAAAAGTTCTGTGTCTGAAAATGAAATAATGGGATTTTCATTGAAAAATGATTTTATTTTTCCGTTTAATATCCCTTGACTTCAACACACTTGTTTCAAAGTTTCTCCAACAGCAGTATTCCTTCCCAGAAACAAGAGTCTGAAAGGCTGTGAAAATTTTCATTTAAGACACTCTTAACTTCATTGGATCTGAGGGTGCCAAATCAGGAAAATAGTGGGGATGGCCGAGCAATTCAAACCCAAAATCCCGAAGTTTTCCCTTCGTCAACGCACCCTTTTGTACCGGTATGTTGTTCAGGGGAAGGTTCATTTTTTTCCTTCAACCCAGGTCTCTTCTCTTGAATTTTGGCATCCAGCTGATCAAGAAGTCGCTTGTAATTGTTCTGTATTTTTAAGGTAATCAATTAAGAGTAACAGGTAATCAATTAATTCGTATCCCAAAACACGCTAGCCATGACCTTTCCTATAGATACAATTGACTTTTCTTTCCTTGGCACTGAACCACCAGCTTCCCCCACTACTTTGACTGCTGTTTTATTTCTAAAGAGTAGTAGTAGACCCATGGCAACAAACTCCCTCATAATAAAAGGTTAGATCAGTATTGATTCGGTCCAAAGATTGCTATAAAGATCTTTTCTCATTTGCTTTTGATTGACATTTATCAAATGCGGCACCCATTTTGCGCATTACTAATTATTTGTGAAAGATGTGTTGCACCATTTTTTCCGATATCCCCAAACCCTCAACTTGTGAGGAAATCATCCCTCTCTCTTGCCCTCCTAGATGTGTGGGAGGAACAAAAGGAATACCAGACATATTCAAAATTAAATTTATTGATGAAACAATTTACCAACTTAATTCAAATAATTTCGAGAAGGGAATGTCTCAATTTAAGCAATATACGCGGAACAACAGAGAGATGCATGAATTATAAAAAGACTACAAATATCGACCTCTTTATTTTAGGAACAATTCTTTTATCCCAATTAACTTAGCGTTAAATTAACTTCATTGACCAATCGTCACTTTAAAAGTATCGTCTATTTAATATTTGAAATATTCTATAAAATTGAGTGTACCTAATCAGCAGCAATCTCATCTGACTTCTGGCTTTCTCTCTCCCTCCTTCTCCTTATTGCTAGCTAGAAAACCTTGACGTTATATAGTAGACTTAATTTAAATATCATGGTTTCTTCTTTAAAAGGGTTGGCTGTGAATAAACGAGAATTGATTGTCCAAAGATTTCCCAAGAGGATTAGAGCAAGGTACACGAATAGATCCGTCACAAACTTTCTTACATATTTTGATTCGACTATAGTCCAACACTGCATCATGTACTTTTTTGGAGATTTCCGATGTCCTTACGGTTTTGGACCGTCCTTCACGGGATTCATCTTCAAGGTATGTGCGACCAAGTTTAAATTCATTTGCCTATTTTAACAGTTGGAAAATGCAAGCAGCAGAGTCCCAGTAAACTTTTGTCAACTTCGGATCAATTTCTCAAGAGTAGTGGTTCTTAACCTGTAATCCGTGGACCCCCGGGGATCTCCAGCGTTTTTCTAGAGGGTCCGCAAAGGTCTATCATTTAACGTTAAGATTTAGCTTTTTACAGACTCCGAAAGGCCTCGTGAAAAAATTGAAAAGTGGACTATATTTGACTAGATCTCCAATGAAAAAACTACTAGAACATGTATTTCGATCAAGAATATTAGTGCAGATTTTTGTTGTTTGCAATTTCATAGACATTAACTACAACGTAATAAGTATGCATAAGTAGCAGAGGCAGTCTTATGAATTTTGAGAAACCTTTAAATCACTCAGTCATGTGTTGGTAGTGAGGGTGGGTGTTGGGGGTCCTCGATGTCAAGCTTTTACATAAAGGGTGGAGATGGAAAGTTTTAGAACCTTTCAGGTCTTAGGGTTTAAGCCATCTAAAACTAAAGATGCAATGACCTCACAAAATTTAAGTTTATCCATTTTAGTGAAAACCACACAAGACGTCTGCTTCAAAAATTCTTGTACGCCAACTAATTGAGATAACAAGTTGAAATTTGTCATACGGACCAATGATACGTGCATCCAAGCAGGAAACATAAATTTTGCTGGTTGGAACGCTATCTCTGTGTTAGGCCAATAACTTTTCACTTTACATTCGTATCATATAAATACGTATGCTGGGTCTTTTTATTTATGTTTTACTTCAGCAAATTTCTGACTGAATGCATTTTCATTTCTTCTACGTTTGGAAATTTGATTTATTTATTGAAATTTATTCAGGATATAAAAAGAAATGATGTAGAATAATTTATAAGCTATTATTTTATTTTTTACTGATGCATTTAAATTAAATGAAAATTGGTTAAACCATAAGACAATTCATATAACGCTTACTTGCCTTTTGGGTTTTAGCCTTAATACCACTTTAACAGAACATTGATGACTCGAATATGATTTTGTAATGTTCTAATACTTATATATGAAAATTATTAAATTACTTGCTTTTTTCTTCTACTTCAAACAATCTTCAAGACATAATATGCATGATCACTATGCTATTTGATGTGAATATTAGCTTTAACAGAATATTATGCTAAAAATGGTCGTTAGATAAGTAATTGATTTATTCCGGGGAAATAATTTAACCAACTCAAAATAACCATTCAGTGATTTTTAACAAGTAATACCTTTTTTTTATTTACTGAAGAACATATTATTTATTCTTCGAAGAGCATAAAGTCACATGTATATTTTATTTTAGTATACGAGTACTAAACCTATCTTTGTTTAGACGGCATAAAAGTATAGAATCTATGCTTGGAACAAATTGTATTGCAGAAAGATTTTCAGCATTCATAACAAATATACAATTTTCATGAGTAAACTGATTAATAATACTGCAACTACACATAAATTTACAAATATTAACTGTTTCCCTTTATAATAGTAAAAACTAAAAGTCTGAAGAACTTTTTTTAAAAAGAAACCCATCATGATAGTTTATAGTTGATAAAATATGTCCTATATTTTATGCTTTTCAACAGTATTCCAACTTTACAAAATAAAATTTGAGTATTTCAACAGACAAAAAAAAAAAAAGAAAAAGAAAACCCACATAGAGAAACATACTTTAACTGAAATAACACATCTGTGACTAGCATCATCGTTATCGAATCTTCTTGCTGTAATGACATATATCGATCTCCAATAGGATTGTAGAAAAGGAAAAAAAAGCCATTATATCTTCCAGTCAGTCGAAATCTTTCAAATCTAGATTCTTAATTATCTTCGTAAAAGATGAAGGAAATGGCTTCCATTAATATTTCGAAAATGAAATCGTAGAGAATCTGACAATTTCTTCAAGAATATTTTTCTTTATCTCTTCAATTTTCACTTAATGTCATTATTATTTTCTTAGAAAACAGAAGATATGGTCGAGAATAATGGTCAATATCTTCAAGCGAGTTTTCTAAAAAATTTGGTTTGGAAGGGTTTGATACGAGTGTTCCCTAAAGCAACAAAGAAAACGGGAAATAGTATTATTTCAAAAATAAAAATGTTACATATCAGACAAACCTCAATAAACAACTTATACGATGGTTGTAAAATAAGTAAGAAACTCTTTTGAAACATGAAAATCATATCATATAAGTTTGAGACGTAATATAAATTGTGCAATGGGTATTTCTCAAATCATAGAGAGTAAAATCTAAATAGGCTTATAAATTACTTTCTGTTAAATCCATTTTTAATTTCCTACTATTATAGTTCACTTTTTCCTTATATATAAATTTATTTATATATATAGATATCTTCTTCAAATTTTCAATTGTTAATAAAATACTTTCTCTATACATTTTAATAAACTTGTAGTGGAGGACACGTGATGTTAATACAGTTTATTCAAATATTAATTCATTAGTTAAAATAAAAATTGAATAAATAGTAACAAACAAAAACAATAGTCCAACAGCATATATAGAAAGAAAAATCGCCCGTTGTGTTCTTGTAGCGCACAGGATAGTGCGTTTGACGTCTAACCCAAAGTTCATATGTTTGAATCCCCTCCCCCCCCCTTCTGGGATGGCCTAATTTCTGAGAATGTAATTTTCTTTACTACACTATTTTATAAGAGTAATTAAATTTAATTAATGAATAAATCTTAATACAAAAATAGTCCAACACCATGTATAGAAAGAAAAAGGGAAAATTACAAGGAAAATCGCTTTCAATTTTATCCCTTAATATTGTGATTCTGCCCCATATGTATATACATATTTATATTAATTGTAACTATTTAATAAAAAGTGACTAAATAAAATTTTTGCTTGTTGATCTAAGTAGGAATTGATATAAAACTGTTTTTCCTTCTACTTGATTATCATATTTTTGCCCTACATTTTAGCATCACATTTTAATTAAAAAATTCATTAGATTTTTTTTGTTTCATAGTACTATATGTATAAACTTTGTTGCAAAATGAGCATAAATATTTTAGTAGAGATTTACTAAAGTATATGTAACTTAACAGAAATTACTATCCACGAATTTCATCAGTGTGTGAGTGAATATTAACTTCGCACTGTTCAGCTACACCAGGGCCTTTGATGACGGACAACATAATTTTGAACCATGTTCAAGTGACGAGGATAACATCTTAGCTGGCACTCCCTCTCTTAACTACCACACCACTCCAACGGGAGGACGTTTCAGCTTTCGACAGATTTAATGTGCATCGCTTCCCTACACGGCGGGTCTCCAGTGGTACTGATCTGGAACTCATGACATGTGCCAGCCACGATTCCGTTACCTTGATCACTAGGCTACCAAGGCCGCACGAATTTCATTAAAAATAGAACTGGAATTGTGCATTGTTCACCACTTTTAAAGAAAAATAAAATTGAAGGAATAGATAATATTACAAGTTATTTTAAAGGAAAAAATAACTAACAGAACAAACACTACTTTATAACGCATCGGATTACTGGGACATATCTTTGACAATTTTAATAAGAATCTGTATAAAATGACGAAATATTCAAAACATTATTTTTGTTTAGTTTGAGTTTGCTCTAAACGAGATTTTCTGGATTTGAATTGAAAACGGTACAAAATTATGACAGACTATTAAGTAAACATCCGTGTCGGTTTTCAAGTAGAACTTAAAGATAAAACAGTAAAATTTTGTCCAGGAATAAAAAATTTAGAAGTTCATTTAAAAGACGATATTCAAATTCCTCGGTCTATTTGGTATTAAAGAGTTAAAAATATTGTAAATATGACAATGCATTAGTCATTTTTAATACCACTATTATTTAATTTAATTATTTATAATGTCTTAAATTAATGATGCTTATTTGTTCAAAAAAATAAATCACAATATATTTGCTGATGTAAACGTTGCCCTTCACATCCTTGGTATTTGGAGAATAGACTGGTTTGGGCTCTATTTTTTTTCTCTCGGCTTCAAGTGTGACAGAGACTCCACAACAGCATTCGCAAGTCTTGCCAGCGACTAAAGTGACTTTCGTTCTCAGAGGGCACGAAAATTTTCGCCATTATGCCAAACGTCAGGTTTTCATCCGTGCTCATCTTTGAATGTATGGGATACTTTCTAGGAATAATTACTATTTTGATTTCCTTGTGTTCGACTTTTTAAGAGTTCAACCTTTTGTATCTTGTATAATTTCATCAGTATATAGAAAATTAGCAACAACAAATTCTGAAAGGTTTTGAAAAGTTTTATTGAAGTCATAATTATCGAACACAATTTTGAATAAAGACCTTGCAAATTAAAGTTCTAAATTAATTTCCACTAATTCCCCCAAAAGACTGGATCATAAGATTGAGAAGGTACAGAAGGCAAATAAGAACAAATATCGAATACAATGTGAAAGTTTAAGAAACGTACAGAAATAAATGTTCAAGAATTAACCTTAAATTATGTTTAAAATTCTTTTGGTCGATACTTTTGTTATTTAATTATTCTCGAAAATATACTATTTTGAAAAAAATTTTCGAGAAGATCCTGAAGTGTTTCCATGAAGATTAGTTTCAAAAAGCATATGGCGAATATGCATTTTATTATATCTTTCACTTCTTTAGTAAATAAAAATTAAAATACAAACATAATTGTAAAGTTGATGCATTGTAAAACGAAGAACATGTTAATATGTTACAAACAATTTTAATGAAAATGATATCAAAATCGAAATAAGGCATTTATATCGACTCGAATTTAAAGTAAATTATACGCCATATTGCTTCACTTTCAATCCCGTATTTCTTGAAGATGTTATTTTTTCCTAAAACTCGCACGCGCGTGAATTTTGATTGATTATTGATCATGCCATCTTAATATTTCACACAGAATAAAAAGATGGACTTCAAGTCGAAGATTGCTTGCTTATATACTAAAACCCATTGATGGGAATCAGTTTGTGTAGTTTTATCAAAAACATAATATTCTGTGCTATTATGTAAAACGAATGCGTATTGTTTCTAATTGTTAAACTCTCTCTGTAATAAAGAGTATGTAATTCTTTTCATGACTTTAGACAGATTAGTAACGATTAAAGACAGCTCTTAGTGCTAACACTTCAATTACTGGTATAATATAATTGTTAATAGTAATACGTTTAACTGGATGATTGTTTTATTTACTTACAATTGTTTTTCTGTTATTGATTAATATGATTTAATTGTTTATTTGAATAATCTCATTATCACGATGAGATTATTTTTTAACAAATAACAAAAAAATTTGTAAGTCAGTTCCTACTTAGATCACACACACAACAAAGAAACATTTTATTTTAGCTACTTTTAATTAATATTTACAATTAATATAAATATGTATATACATAGGCCATAATCACAACATTAAGTGGTAATTAATTTCTATTCATTGTCATTAAACTATCGTATTGCCATCCAAAACAATCGTGTCTATAAAATTTCAGTACAGCTGAATGCTTTAAAACGTGAGAAAAAAAAACAACCTTTTCAAGTTTTGACACAAGTCGCCAAAAATGATGCCAACATGGCTCTATTTGTAATTCTCTAAATAATTAGTTTTAATCAATTAATTTTTATTAATTATTGTATTGTTATCCAAAATAATCATGTATATAAAATTTCAGCTCAATTGAGCGCTTTAAAACGTATTTTATTAACGATTGAAAATTCCACCAAGATAAATATACATAGAAAGAGTGTGAGTTAATAGTAGGAATTAAAAAAAAATGAATTATAATTAAAAATATGCACATGCTCTCTCTCTTTTAAAAATAATTTTTGCAGTTAAAGCTGTTTAATAAATCTTCATTTGCTCCCATTTAAAAAGATAGTCTCTAAATAAAGTTCGTGAACATTTTTTTCTGATAGAATCTTTCTCTTGAATTACCACTATCAAATTTTTTTTACAGTTATATAGGAATTTTAGAGCTTAATTTTTCACTCTCTCCTTATATTTATATTTAACATTCCCTTCTTGTTCTTTCAAAAGCTTCCAAATTGGGCTCTTAATTTATTACTCTGCATCTTTCCTTTGCACTTGGTAAAGATGCTACTCAACTTTTATTCCATAAAACACTCTGTAGAACTCTAGAAGGCGAATGCCTTTTAGTTTTATCCATTTAGTGGATAACAAATCATGGTGAGACCGGAGAAGAGCTCTGAAGCTAACACGTTAGCTAACGAGAAGAAGAGAGTATGGAAAATAACTAGGATAGAGCTTGAAGTTCTTCGTTTATCTGAAAATAAATCCTTAATTTGGGTATCCTTTGTTCCTACTTTAAAAGATAATAAGGGCTTTCTCTTTCCCTAAGATCTTTGTCCAAAGTTGGCAGCTGCTGGTTTAATTCATTACTAAAGATGGTGTCCTCTTCTTTACTTAAAATTTAAAGAATGAAAATTACAGTAAAAGAGAAGAATCTGATTCCATTTATAGTGAGTGATGAATGATGTCTACTTGGAACATGAATTGATAATTTTATAGTCCAAGCAAACCTTGAATATCTTAAAAAAAGAGGTATAAGGAAAAAAAAAAGTCAAGACGAAAACTTAATTGTTCGGAAAATAAATGCTTAAATTTAGGAATACGTAAAATTGTAGAGAAATAAATGAGAGTTTTTATAAAAAAGAGTTTTATTTATTGAGTATGCTATATATGTATCAAAAAATAATAAAAAATTGTACAGCGCCATTTTTAAATGCTTACGAGTTTGTTAGGTTATGTGCTTAAATAAGTAAATTTAATTATACATATTTTTGACCGAACAGAATAAAAATGTGCATGCTTATATTTTTTGGAAAAAAAGTTAAATGTTTATTTATTAAATATGAGCATATGATTAAACAATAGTAAATCTAAGCAAGTTTGTATAATAAATAAATCCATGTTTTTTATTATATATTTTTTTGATTGAATAAATAATACTCAAACATAAAATAAAATTCAATAATCTTTTAATTTTAGGTATGACACTAATTATATCAATTATTTTCCTTATAGAACGATGATACATAAATCCATATATTAAATAAATTTAGTTTACAGGAGATACTTTCAGGAAAGAAGATAAATTCTTTCAGAAGTAAACAAATAGCTATTTATTGCATGAAAGTATTAGCTATCTTTTCAAAGTATTTGTTGCCATTGCAGTATTTAATTTTAAAACAGTTTAAAGGGTTATAAAAAACTAAAAATAGTGCTTTAATCATATTTTTTAAGTAAAATAAGTAAACGTTCTCAAATAATTTTTTTCTAAGCTGCATGATACATAAATCCATATATTACATAAATTTAGAGTTTACAGTAGATACTTTCAGGAAAGAAGATAAATTCTTTCAGAAGTAAACAAATAGCTATCCATTGAATGAAAGTATTAGCTATCTTTTCGAAGTATTTGTTGCCATTGCAGTATTTAATTTTAAAAGAGTTTAAAGAGTTATAACTAAAAATAGTGCTTCGATCATGTTTTAAGTGAAATAAGTAAACGTTCTAAAATAATTTTTTTCTAATCTACATATAAACTGGTCAGTATTTTATTTTTAAATGAATGAAAACAAATACAATGTACCATATCTATGAAAAATAACTTTATGAAATGCATGATTTGCGTTTTTGAACAAAATGCTCTTAAGAAAGCAATGTTCTTACAATCGCACATTATGTAATAAATATCATAAACATTTTAAGTGTCATATTACATCTATCGATTTTAATTTTGAGATAAAGCACATAAATTTATATGTCTAGTGTTAATCTGAAGTCAAAGTTCTATATTAGTTATGTAAATTTACATGCTAGTAATATAATTATTCATTAGTTTTAAAAGAATCTCCAATTTAAAAGGGAATTTCTTTAAGATAAATTGAAATCTAAATGAATTGTGTAGTTATCAGTATAAGAGACCACTTTTTTCAATACTCTGTTTCAGTTAGATTCTCTTGTTTTTTAATTCAGTTATCAAAGTGTATGACAATAATGCTGAGTTTACATTCAATTATTTTCTCGCGACGATATCAAAATAAAATTGACTCGGGAGTCGCGACTACTAATCACATATGCATGTATAAAGCATTACACATATATTTCCTTTTCAATATGATCCATATACAATTTAAGACTTAACCGAATAAGTTATAAATGATTTTAGAACAGGAAACGTATCATCAAGAGGGGTTATCCTATCAATGATTATTTCTTCATAGTTTAATAAACATATTTAAACATTATTTTCTCTTAAAAATTCCTAATTACCAAGCAAATGAAAAACAGGATGTTGGAGACTAATTCCCACTTAAAAAATTGTAGTGAAAAAAGTAGGGGTTCTTTTCTTAAAATGGTATATTTTAATACTTTTATGCTTTTTTGTGAACAGTATTTAAATAACTGTGTTCGTAATTTTTCATTTATGTTTGGTTCATTTGTAATGTATTAACATAAGTGGTTTCGAAGACTTAAAATTCAGAAAATATTGCAAAAAGTTTTTAAAAAAACTGAAAAAAAAAAAAAAAAAAAAAACATGGATTTAATCAGATTTGCTTTAAAAAAAATTGAATTTCAGAGTAGTCATTTCATATTTTTGCATGAGTTATAAAAATTGTAGTGAAAAAAGTAGGGGTTCTTTTCTTAAAGTGGTATATTTTAATACTTTTATGCTTTTTTGTGAACAGGATTTAAATAACTGTGTTCGTAATTTTTCATTTATGTTTGGTCCATTTGTAATATATTAAGTGGTTTCGAAGACTTAAAATTCAGAAAATATTGCAAAAGTTTTTAAAAAAACTGAAAAAAATGGATTTAATTTGTTTTGCCTTAAAAAAATTGAATTTCAGAGTAGTTATTTCATATTTTTGCATGAGTTTTAAAATGTGTGCATGATAAAATAAGAATACATGCAATTCTGATTGGGTAAGCATTACATAAGATTAAATGCATGTATGATGAAAGGTTAAGTTAAAAGATGTTTTTAAATTGGGATCACCGAATGATCATAGTTACAAAAATATGGGCGGGTATCCTTCAACCGAATCAGTACTAGGTCGAGTCAGTATTCCACTTTGTCTATAGAGAAATGAATGCTCGTATATTTTTCGAGATCCGCATCACTTACTTTGGTGTGATGTGGAAGGTAAAAGAATGGGGTGCCAGAAAATTTATTTGTGTTCCTCGTCAGTGGACCATCATACATATTTATGTTGTGCGTCATCAACAGCCACATGCTATTTTTATCGGGACGTATGTTAATGATCACCTTCCTAGATAAAAATGATTATGCTCCAAAGTGATTTATGACTGTAGTAAAAAATAGTTTAAAAAATGTATTACAGGTGATGGAAACTAACAATTATCCTTTAGCCCATAAATGCTCTATATGAATTCAAATAATTTTAAAATTAAGTTAGGTAAAATTCTTACCATATTTAACTTTTTTCCGAGACATATTTTTAAGTTCCAATAATTCAGTATTAATGAATACTTGAGATATAAAGAGATAATATTATTCAGTTAAAATATAATTAGAAATTTTAAAATATATTATGTTTCATTCACTTGATGCAAAGACCTTTTAATTTAGTTTCACCTAGACTTTCAATTTTATTAATTTAAGTAAGCATTTTAATTAATTAAAAATAAATCTGAAAAAAGTAAATACTTTCATTTGAAATAAAACTTTTGTTTCTTTAATATTTTATAAAAATATGTATATAAATTATACTTTAAAAAAACTCTTAAAAATGACATATTTTAAGGTAGAAGCTTTAAATTTTTAATGTGTTGATTGTACACGATTATGTTAGATTTATACTATGACAGTATACCGTAAAGGTAATAAGTATGTTTAAATATTTTATTCATTTCATATAAAAACTTTTGTTAGGATGAAATATCATTGATGATACCATTTCTAATTTGAAATGTTGTTCGTCAAGCTTCAGGCCAAATATTCTGTGATTGGATAAACTACAGACCTAAGTTTTATAAAAATATCACAGGAATTTTTACACGAAATATGTAGAGAGAGAAATGTTATGATATTTGCGTTTCTTTCTGTAATAAACAAAGCTAAGAAATAAAAGTTCTAGATTATGATAATGGTTTTAAACTAGGTACAATATTACAAATAAAAATATATTCTCATTTTTCATGAAAAATCTCAAAAGTTTGCTTACCATTTTAAATTAAAGGAAGAAACAATTTAATTTGAAATCAGAAACATACTCGTATTTTTGGTGTGAACAAAACTGAAAAATATTATTCTTTATTCATATTCCCTCCAGCACAATTTGCTCACATTTATTTCAAAACTAAGTAACAACTAAAGGATGCTGTTTTTACTTATTCAAAAGTCTGTATTGTGTTTGAACGAGCATTGTAACTTATTTCTGGATGCATAATCTAAAAAGAAAATCTGTTTTAAGGCATATATTTTTTTCTAAGCATTCACTTTTTCAATCGAAGTTCAAGTTAAACATATAATAAATCAAGTACGTCAAGATTTTAAAGCTACAAAACTGCGATTGAAAGAGAACACCAGTAGCTTACAAAACATTTTATTCCCATGTTATGTTACATGTGGTTATAGAAAGACGATGTTTTTCCTTGTTGACTAAAGGAAAGAGATTTATCTACCACAAGAAAGCAGTAAAAAATAAAAAGGTACAACATGAGGCACAAATAATACAAAATTCTACGTACCATAAGTATTTGTAAAGATTCGAAAAAATGTTTGACACCGTCGACGCTGTCCTCTTAAGATAAGTTTATGATTTATTGCGTCCTTTTTTTACAAAACTACTTCGCCCTATATTCATTCTCAAAATTTCTTGTTTAATAAATACCTTAGATTTAACCCAAATGACCCTTAAGGTACTTTAATCCTGAATTTTTTTCTCTTTCCTTGAGTATGTTAAAACTTCAGTTACAAAGTAGCAAAAGCTTGTAGTATAGAAAAGTAGTTATATAACTAGGTGAAATTATTTAGAATGCCTTGTTTTCTTATTATTATATACATATTCTACATTCTGCAAGTGTAAATTAGAGTCACATACGACCGAATGATATGTTACAAAAAAAAAAGAAAAAGATCGATTAAAAATATTGAAATTGTGCAAGTTTTATTTTGTCAATTAAATATATTAAATAAAAAAATGTTTTTGTTCCATATAATCAAATCAAATTAAGGAAAATTCAAAGAAAAATAAAGTATTAAAAAAGTTGGATCAGAGTTTTAAATTCGCTGTTAGATATAAGTATGGAAGGTTATTTGCATTTTATGGAAAGGGTTTTATAGTTAATTTTTATCATTAAATACCATATTTTTTGTAGAAATTTTCTTCTGTCTCATAGCCATGATTCTTGACAATAGCTCTAGCTGGAAGCTCTCATGAAAGTAAACTTTTTCTTAGTAGTGCCATGTAAATTTACTCCATTCATCTTAAACCGTTTTCCAAAGTCCGTTCAGTGTTCTTGTATGTCATATTCTTAAGGCTTGTTTTAATAAACCAAAGGCAAAAAAGTCCATTGCAGAAGCGTAGGGAAGTTTTACACGTATTTCATCAAATGGGATACACTTGATTCCTGTTTCTGATTCTTTTTTCTAATTGACAGTGACTTAGACATGTGACTGGAGATTTTGTTCATATGGAGTTTAACTTTGTGAATGTCCTTTTCATATAAAATTAGAATTTCTTCTTGAAAAATTGGTTCTAGAATATTCTACTGATAATAGAATGAATTAAGTTTGGCTTTACTTGAGACTGTTTTGTTTTTAATTGCCGTTGTAGCAAAACCCTTCAACTATCATGAATCCCCTTGGGAACTTTTCTGTAAACTGACAAAGCCATTTTGTACCGTCACTCCCGTCAATTGAGCGATGTAAAATTGATCTTCTTTTACTACGGTATCTTAAATTCATCGAGTGATACCACAAATTTCTATTTTTCAACATGTAGGTAGATGTCTTTACATAATTTTCTAAAATTTACTTTACTTTCAGCAATATGTTTTAAGAAAGGAGATGAACTTACGGGTTAAAGATCTGTTTTAACTTTAAATCCTTCTGAATGATTTTAATTACAGTTCCGGAAGACATTTCTTTTCAATGGATCTTTCAGTTGGCGGAGTTTCTTTTAGGATCAGAGACTTCACTTTCTTGATAATTTCCTGCGTTTGAGCAGCCTTAAAATGAAGTTTCGTGGTTATGTTTTCATTTTTACTTTCTGCTAAACACTTTTTCCCTTTCAAATTTAATATATTATGGATACCTTTGATTGAAATGCAATAACCGATATTTTTACACCGCTTTTTAATTTGTTGATATGAATATTTCTCCTTGGAAAGCGTAATTACGTAACATTCAAGCCCCATATAATTTTTAAATAAATCTTTCATTTTGCATTCCAATCAAAAGAGAACCTAAGCAGATGATTATTATGAAGTAGCCAAAATTTTATCTTAAAATGCAAGTGAGAAAATGAATTACGAAATCGTTTCTATGACGTGTGTGTGAACGACTTTCTGTATTAGAAAATTTATTATATTAATATGAAATAATAATTTTTTTTTTACTTAAGTATGATTTTGAATTGATATTTTTCGAATATTATTTGTCTAGTGAATTTTTTTATTGCAAATATTTATAAATCCCCGTACACCACAAAGTTACACACGGGGCTTTCGGTGAGTATGAAACACATATTTTAAAGGAAAGAAGTAAGAAGGATGAAATGATTACAAATATTTATGATAAATTTACAGAGTTTTTCAAAAGCGCTTCTGGTGGAAATAAGTTGGGGAAAATTTAGAAGCCATTTTATATAAATGCCCTGGAGAGCCAGTTTTAGGACCTTTCTTTTTCTGACGACCTTGGAACATAGAAGGAGCACCACATGCTCTACAATTTCCTCTCCACCAATATTACAATCGCAGGAAGATGACGGAGCCAAATTAAAATCTTTTTAATAGCTTTTAAAGTTATCAGACCAGTGAGATATTGGGTTATTTTGTAAATAATATAAAATAATAGCATGGCAGTCTCTTATTAATGGTTGGAAAAATTTCTTTGTTAAGCTCCCGTTATTTGAAATGAGATATATTCTTTGTTCCAAGACTTACCATTCTTTCTTTTGTAATCTTCTTGTAAAAGGATTTAGGAATATTAATGGCAATGTCAATTTCGCGTTTTGTGGCAGCCTTTGAAGCCAATCATACGGCCCGCTAAGTTCCAATCATGCCTGTGTGTCTGTGAACTATAGTGATATTGGAAGTATGATGAATATTATGAGAAAGTAATATATGAGAAATTTAAAACGACAAACTGAATTTAAAACTTTTTTTGAACTCTTTCTATAACCGTCCTGCTCGTGACTGGTGCTGTCGAGTTATGTGTTCAAAACCTTGTGCCACTGAAAACCCACCATGTAGAGGTATTGATTCCCATCAAATTTTCGTCGTGATTTAAAGTCCTCCTGTTGGCATGGCGTAGAAGTTAGATGAGAAGGGAGATATCATCCTCGTCACAACAATTGATCATGGTTTAAAATCAGAATTTCTGTCACCAATAGCCCTTGTCATTCCTCAGATTTGACTTAAATTAAAGTCAAACCAATGAAGTATATTTGTATTATAAGTATGTTTAACGAAGCAATATATCTTCTTTTCATCGTATAATCTTGAAATATTACTTAAACTTTTAATGAAAATAATTATCTAGATTCTGTTTTCAAATTTCTCATTCCCTGTTTCATATGTTTAGCTAAATTTGCAGCTTTAATCAAAGCATCCTTCCTATGTGTATTCTTCTGAGACTTAATGATTACTTTAAGAGAGAACAGACATTCATCCCTAAGGCCCCTAGAAATGAAGGTGGATTAAATTAGTGAGAGCAACAGTGACGTATGACAATTCAAAGGATTTATAATGGAAATGAAAGAGGCGTTTCTAAAGCAATATATGTTAAAATGAACCGAATCTCTTCCACGTTATAAATTATGTTCTTAAACTTTCTCTATTTGTATTTATTGTAGAACTTATCTACTAGAATTTCGTTTTACAGATTGATTAGATGTTGAATGAATGTGATCTTTTTAAAACTTTAATTTGTCTGGCAGTGCTGATTCTTAAATTTTAATGTTTTATTTAAACCGTCTATTAATCAAATGAATTGAATAAATATGAAATAAAAAGAAAATTCTCTTTTCAAGTATCACTTTTTCGCTTGCATGTATAATTTGAATACGGATAATATCTATTTATCATAATTCCTTAAAGTGTATACATCCACGGGCTCAATTTGAATAAGTATATAGTATAAATGATTTTAAATTTAATTTCGAAAAAGACGAAATTTTTAATATAAGAAGATGTAAAGCAGTATAAACAGAATCATAAATTAATTAATTTAATATCTTTACATTAATTCAAATTAAATATTTTGTTAGAATAGGGCAAATAAAGCAAGGTGTAATCAAACAAATAAATGTGAAGAATAATAAATAATCTGAAATATGTCTGCATTCTTGAAATGTTAACCTTTGAATATAATTAATTTAACGTGAAGTGATAATTAAAATTTAATCATTTGTGAAATATTTCACTTTTTTCAGACACGTGATGCTAACTCTCAAGGGAAATCATAATTGGATACATGCTTTGCTAAAAGATGTCGTGTTTAGTTTCCTGCATGCGTTTCCTTGTTTTATTTTAAAAATCCTGTTAGTATATACACTGTCGAACCAAAACATTATGAACACCTCTTCATTTTTGAATGAACTCGTCTTCTTGACATGGAAACCGCGTAATTGAGAAAGAGTGGTACTTAACAACTGTTGAAGAAGGTAAGCTATCATTCTTGCATTTAATTTTGGGAGTGTAGCAAAAGGTGACTGGTCTAAAAGAATTTGAAAGAGGGAAGATTGTAATGGCCTGAAGACTTGGAACGAGTATCTCCTAAAAAGCACGACTGGTAGGTATCTCGTGTTCTGCTGTTTTTAGTATTTATGCAAAGTGGATAAATAATAGTGAAACCAGAAGTAGACACCTAGCTGTTGGACCTCCACGCAAGTGCAAGAGCCCAAGTGCAAATGTTTCGCAGTATACAGTTTAGCGGACACTGTTCGGTATGAGGCTGTACGGAAAATGTCCCACTCGTAGGCTTCTGATGACCAAGCGTCATAGCCAACAACCCCTAGAGTGGACTCAGAAACATTGAGACTTGAACATAAATAAGTGGTAGAGAGATTCTGGGTTTAATGAACCTCGATTTTTAATTCCTCACGTCGATGGTTGTGTCAAGTTGAATCGTCTTCCACAGTGGAATAATTGCTTCATTTATGTACACAGAATGGTGATAGAGGTATTATGCTTTAGATAACGTTCTCATAATTCTCAACGTGACTCTGGGACCCTCAGTTCGGTTACAAGGGACAGTGAAAATTGTAGACTACTCAGCATAAATTGCGGATAAGTTACACCTTTACATGGGGTCTGTTATTCCAACTGGAATTGGAATCTTCCAGCAGGACAGCGTCTTGTGTTAAGGTATCCGACTACGTTTGGAACAGGGATTTTAAAAAAGAGCATAAATGGATAATTTTCAAGATATTTAGTGTCACTTAGATTAGAATAGATGTATAAAATTGTTTTAAGGATATTATGACAAAAAATATTTAAATACAATATTTTGGCAAAAATTAACTTAGATTAACCGTTTTTCAAAACGTTCCCTTTTATTAAAAATTCTTCTATAATAATAATATTTTGCTTATATAAAGTAAAAACTTTTCTAGAGAGTTTGAACTAGGACTTTTGAAAAATTCACATTATATTCAGAGCTACCACCAATTGAAATTATTATCGGCGTTTTTTTCTTTCCTCCGTTGTAGTAAAATATGGATAAATCCACTTCTAAATTATATTATTTCAAAAATTCTTGTTGAGAATCTGTACGGAGGTCTGAGCTATATACAGGCAAAATATTATTGTAATAGAAGAATTTTAAATAAAAGGAGAATATTTTGAAAATTGCCTATGTTCATTTTTTGTCAATATATTGTACTTACATAATTTTTTATTGTAATAATTTTCTCAAAGCAGTTTATGTACGTTTTCTAATCTAAGTGACACTAAATATCATAGATATTATCCACTTATACGCTTTTGTAAAATCACGGTTCCGAACGTAGTCGGATACCTTAAAAGGCTGGAATTGTGTTAGTAGGATTCGAAGTGCGTACAGATGAATTCCAATTAATATCATGGCCACTAACTAAGTGGATCTTAATCTGATATTGAACATTTGGCAGCTCAGAGATCAAACATCTTTATGTCGAAATATCTCGAATTTACGTGACCACTGCTTAGACCAGGGATGGGCGTACTTCTAAAGTTTTTAAGGTGTTGCAGTCCATCCAGTAGCTTAAGTGTGGCCATTCTGTATTAAAATTGTATGTTTCCTTTTCTTAACTCTTGCTTTCGACATTGCAACCCTCTTTTAAATATAGCAGTGTTCCTTAAAAATTTTTTTTAGTGCACTTCTTACTTCTTAGTGAAGGCGGTCATCCCAAAAGGTCTTGGCGGTCTACCCGTTGATCACGATCGTCTTAATGGCTTAGAGACAATAGTACAACTTGTCTCCAGTAAGACCAAGAATTTGTAGTATCCATACCAAGGCGAGTTTCAGCTGTTTGTATAGGTAGAAAGTGGTGTAACGTATTATTGGGTATATCCAATAATGCTTTGGCTTTCAGGTGTATTCTTTTACAATAAATGTAAATGAATTCAAATTTAAATTCTATTGATATTTTTAGGAAAACATCGGTATTACATAACATTTTCATCATAAACTGGCAACATTTGTATAGTCAACATCGAGAAAACTAAACAAAGGTTCAGTGGTTTTAATAACGTAAAACGCGACTATTATGTTTCTAAGATTTAAGCGTTTCTTGACAAATAGAAAGCTTTCTTCTCAATTTGTATTTAAATAGATTTACACTTGTAACTAACAGTTTTTGAAAATAACATTAGCCATGTATGCATTTTATTAAACCATATATAAATTTTAAACTATCAGTTCGATTATAAAATATTAATTATATGAATCTATATAAAAGTGAATGCATTTTTATTTAATTAGAAGTAGTATTTTTGTTTTTAAAAATAAAATAATGTCAGAAAATGTTTTTCAAAACTTTTTACTGAAAGAATATGGACTGCATTAGCTAAGACGTACCTTGGGTTTTTAGAAATTAAATTTTTAAAATTTTTTTATTAGCGACACACTTTGGTGTCGCACAAAGGCTATTGGCGATGGAAACCGTACTTTTGTATCTCTGTCAAGTGACGAGATCGATTCCTGAGCCAACACTCCACTCTCCAAACTTCCCCACCATACCAAAGTGAGGGCTTTGAATCTCGATTGATTTGATGGGCATCAGCCCATCTACGTGGCGCGTCTTTATTATCATTTGGATTCGAAGCCACGACTCGAAAATGCCGGTCAAAAATTTGTGACCATGACCCCTCGGCCATCCGATATTTTAAAAATTATAATAATAATGTTTTATTGTTAGATGAACAATGTAGGATTTATAATTTATGACAAAAGTATCCAATGACTTTTTTATAAAAAGTGTACGTCATGTTTTTCTAAAATAAAAAAATAATAATAATCTTGTTGCGGTTTTTATGCTTTTACATCTTTTTGTATTCCGATTCCTTAATAGGAAGGTTCATTTTTGCATTATTGTTTCATTTTAATTGGTTCCTATTCATTTCCTTTTTTCTAAAATAAATAATACCATTTAATTAATTGAAAATGTTGCAATTAACATGTTTCTATGAACATGGAAATTTCTATACAAATTCTTTGTGTGTACCAGTTAAAGTCGAAATACCTTAGTTTTTATAATTGAAGTTATTCTTTTGAGAAAATTAACGTTATACATCATGCAAAGCATAAAAAAGTCTTAAGTTAAAAAAAGATATGAAAGAAAATTTTATGCTGATAATTATAATTGCATGAGATGTATCATGAATGTTCCATTAGAAAAAAAATGTTCTAAGTATACAGTCTATAATACTCTCTGTTCATTAAAGAATGTAGCTTAGTATCCGGTGAATCCTATCTCATCTTTAAGGCTTAGGATTTTCAGAATGAAAGGAAAATAGCTTCGTTTCTGTGTCTCAAATCTAAGTTGCAAAATTCTGTTCATTGCGTATTTCTCCTAAATGTTATTGAATTAATATTATTCAAAATTTATAAGCAAATGCTAACAAAAATAAAATATTTTCTTTCATATGTCGCAAGATCAATTTTGAAAAGAAACAATATTTATAAGATTGATTCGATAAATTGAAGATACATTTAGATCTGACTTATTAATATTGAATGGACTTTCGCAGCTTAAATCTTCAACATTATCATCGTGAACTAAGTGTCATGTTCACGATTTCATAGAAGGCGAGTAGTGAGTTTGTGCATACATCTTTCATATTCGATAATATCACTCTTTGGAATTCTATGAATATTTAAATCATTTATTTTGGTAGTTAGAAGGTTTTAAGCAAAACTAAAGTTAATTTTTTAAGATTTAAAAATGATAATTAGATTCTATTCCAAAAAATGAATAATTTTAATTTTATCATTGTTCTTTATACCGTAATGTTTAAAAAATTAAATTAACCGTACATATTTCCCATTTTTAAGTAAGTAGTTGATACCTTGACTGTACTTAAATGAATGTTAAAATTAATACATTTACCTTTCTTATTTTTGTCTTTATCAATAATGCTAAAATTAAAAAGCGATATATTCGAATAAAATTTGTTTTATATTGAGTTACATATAGTTTTTGAAAGTAATAGCAATGGATAGAATACTAAATTAATACAGTGCACAAAATTTACTTAATCTATTTTTTTGTACGCAACCCAATATTTAAAACTTTATCTAATACTCTTTAATGAATATTCTTTCAACAGTATCTAAGCAAACATTAGAAAAGTTTTAAGGGTAAATAATAGATTTCAAAAATTATTATACGTGATTTCAGAATTGTATCTAGGGTGTTTAGTATTTTTTTGAATTAGTTATATGTATATTTAAAAAAAAAATTTTTTTTTGCTTTTTCTCTTAAACTTTTTTAAAATAATTTTTTATCGATTTTCAAATTAGTCTTCACATGGTTTGTTCTATTTTTAGAAATACATTTTTTGAAGTTTTTTCATTTTCACTTTATTAAATGCATTACTCTAATTTTGTGTCTTTAAATTGTTCTTTCTAAACACTATTTAAGTTCATACATTTTATTTTTTGTAGACATCGAATATGTATTAATCCCATAACCGGATTGCCCGTACATAGTATGAGCTACTGAAAGGTGGCCGCATACATGTTTGCTCTGTGCTGTACGGACACTGATGTTTTCTTTCTTTCTTTGATTTGTACGCATTTTTAGATCGTACAGTGATATTATTTAGTGCTAGTGTTTTCAAAAGGTGATGCAGTTTGACTATGATACTAAAATACTTTTGGTCCAGCATTTTCTTTGTGGTGAGGCCAGGAATTTATATTCTTAAAATTTGTGTTCTAATTTATGCAAATTTGCTTCAGACCAACGGATTGTGCAATTACGCATAATACAAACAACAACGATATATATATATATAACGATATATATATCTATCTATATATATATATTTGTGAAAGGATTAATTTAATTTGGATACAGATTCAGAAGAATCGGCTGATCTTTTGAGTTCTTTTTCAGAGAAAGACACACACCAAACCCTCACCTGTATGAAAAAGTATGAGCATAAATTTTTTCTAAGATACATAGAAAAATTTCGCTTCGGCATGCAGAGTGTACACTTACATAAAGCAAACATCAAAGAGTTTTTGTGTTCTAGAATTGTAAAATAAAAAAATGGTGTAAAAATTTTACAATTTAAAATTAAAATAAAATTGTTTCATTTTCTCAGTCTATTAATTATGTTGTTTAGTTATATACAATAAAAAAAATGTACCTTTCTTGAAAAATTCTTGGTCAAAAAATTGATCAGTTAGGGTTAATCTCAATCCAATTCAATCTTTGTTGGTCTCGAAATTTTTATGTGTGTTAAACAATTCTCTCTCTCTGAATTTCTGGAAATAAATGTTAAGATAGCTTATTTCTAATTTGGAAATAAATATTAATTTGAATAAAAGTTTCGAGATATTATTTCATGCCATACTTCTCGGAGCCATTCTCTAGCTCAAAATCAAATCTTACACAGACGCGCAGAATGGTTATTACTCCTCTGAACGATCTGGAGTTACTTCGGAAGTACTAAGGCGATCCTCTACTTTTCCTATAAAACCTTTTTCCCGAAAGAAGTCTTGAGCCGAGATTACCTTGCGAGCTCTTTCTTTTAGACGAAATGAGAGGCTGCAATGACCATTAATCACTTGTCAGTCGGTCTTGATTGTCAGCTTCAATAGCACAGAACAAACTGGTGTCGGAAGTGAATGTGTTTTTGCCCTTTTTTTGTCTATGCCTCCATTCATTCTTTGTTTCGTACGTATCAATGATCCTGTACCTTTGAGCTAAGAACTATAATGTGCGATATCTATGGAGACGTTTACATGGCTTGTTTAGCGGCCAATGTTGCGCTTTGGAGAAGAGAAAAAAAGTCGATTCGTAATCTTTCTAAAAAAGAATACGTTCGAAAATACATGTCTTCTGTCACGATGACTCATGGCTACGGAAATAAAGATGAGCACTGGAAACTGCAGGATATTGCGTAAGAGATTTTTTTGGGGATGATTTATATATAAATATATATATAGGTAAATTGTCACTTAGGTATCATAGACGTCTTTGTGATAATGGCTGAATCATTTTGAAACACTTCTTTTAGAAATTGTCAGAAAGATCATTTTGTATCAACAAAAATTTACTCGTTAGAGGATCATGGGGATACATATTTTCTAAAGGGAATATATCAATATTCACAACTTTTATGATTAGCATGCTTTTTTTTGAAAAATTCCAATTTCTAAATATTATATCTTTTATATATGAACCAAAATTCTACAAGATATCTTTTTAAACTATACTAGCTGTTATACAAATTCTTCGCACGGGTGAATTGAAAAAATAAACAATACGGATTGAAGGATATAGAAGTTTTTAATGATTTAAATTTTTTACGTGTTTAAATCAAACAAACCTTTTTGACTAAACAAAAAAACAACAACATGTATGTTAAATTTTAAGTCTGAAGGTCTAATAGCTGATAAACAGATTTTTTTTATTTATAATGCCCGTAACTCTCTTGTGGGTCGATTTTTAAAAACACTTTCTTAAGCTGAACTCTGTTAAGCAAAAATAACACATTGCTACAGATTTTGTGTAATGAACACTTAAAATAGAGTAAATAATTTATATCTTTGATGTTTAATACGTTAATATTACTTTCTGTGGCATTTATTTTATGTTAAAATTGTAATATTCGCAAGCAACGCCGTTCCTTACATTATTATGGCGATTCAATCGAAACATCGAGAATTGTTGGTGATAGAGGCACATTGGCATCATTTTTCGCGGCCGCGTTGGCTACTTGGCTATTGATTGAACGGTGCAAAAGTTGATACCACTTGGTGGGGAGCTGCAGCAAGGAAGATAGCACAAAAATTTTTTCCATAAAAAAGTACATATACATGGCAATTTTCAAAGTGATTGATTGAACGGTGTTGGAGTGAAGTGATTTTATATATACAAACATCTATTCTTATATATATATTGATATTATGATGATAAGCACACACAATGTGTTTCTTTATACAATATTGTAAATGCAATAGTCGACAGTTGGTAAATTAATAGTTTTGAACATGCAAACTCATTTTCAGCTTATTTCTAATATTGTCGTCTTCTTATTTAAATTCAATATACTTTAAAAACATATTCGTAAAATAAATTTTTAAATGTACAAAATGTGATGATGCAAAAGGAATTGAAAATGAAATAGAATGATGACATACAATATGAAATATAAATTATTATGGAGAAAGTTTTTACGGACTTCATCATTAAAAGGGATCCGATCTTCCGAAACCCTGATTTTAAAAAGGGATAAATGTATAACTTTTATGATATTTAGTGTCACTTAGATTAGAATACATGTATAAAAATTTTTTTAAGGACAATATGACGAAATTTTTAAATACAATATTTTTGGGCCAAAATTAACTTAGAATAATCTTTTTTTTTAAATGTTCTCTTTTTTTTAAAAAAAGCTTTTTTTGTATTAATATTTTGCCTGTATATAGCTCGACCTCTGTACAGAGCTCAACTATGATTTTTTGAAAAAATTTAAATTTTTTTCAGGTTACGACCATTTGAAATAATTTTCGGCGTATTTCTTAAAATTTCTCCCTTCTGTTTTCGTAAAACATGGATAAACTGACTTCCCAGTTATGCATTTCAAAAATTTAGTAGAGCCTTTGTACAGAGGTCTGAGCTGAATGAGGGAAAATATTAATATAATAGAGCATTTTTTACAAAAAAAGAACATTTTAAAAAATTCTAAAAATTTTTTTCCCAAAATATTGTATTTTAAAAAAAAAATTTTTTCATAATGTCTTTTTTAAAAAATTTTATACATGTATTCTAATAAAATGATACTAAATATCATAAATAACCCAAAGCTTTTTGAAAAACACGGTTCCCCAAATGTCATATTAGAATAATTCTACTATAACATTAAAAAGTATTGTGATTTTTTTAAAAACAATTGTAATTTTAATTGATTTACTGAACGTTTAAGAGATTATTCGAAGAGTACAATGTCAAAGTGACGATTTGTTAAAAGCAAATGCTTACAATTCTGAGATATAAAGTTATGAACTGGATTGAGAGAAGATATGTGTTATAAACAATCTCTAAAAATTAACTCAAAATTTAATGTTTCAAATAATAATTTTTGTGAAATGGATGATGCACTCTATAAGCGAATGATAACTGTTGTATATCAATGCCAAATACAGAAATATATATTATGTAATTACAAGAATTTTTTGATGAACAATGCCGATAAAACTTAAAATACATACTCCATTATCTTTTGTGCTATTTTCTTTTTATCAATGAACTATTCAAAAGATTAAGAAACACTCAATTTTCAGAAATAAATAAATAAATAGTCTAAAAGATGAATCTGACCTACCCCAAAACGAAATTATATTAAATAAAGAAAATACTATTCGTCCATTAACCTTTTAACTCTCATGCTCCAGATTATATCGGGCACGGGACTGAAGCTCCAATATACCACGCCCGAGTATTTTTGAAGTGATAACTTCGGAGTAACTTTTGCAATTGATTACTTCTTTTGGCGCGTTTTGCTAAAGAGGGAATCTAAATTAAGCGTCAAGTTCGAATGCGTTACTCCACTCGGATTTACTCGGCTAAAGTCGGCAATCATGATCGGGTTATGAATCCCATTCACGAAGTTTTTAATTGAAAACTTTTTAGGTGCGGGTTTTTTCTGAAGTAAAAATTTCGTGCACACTTTTTCCAGTGAAGTTTAATTTTCTTTATATATTGTTGTCTTGCAGGCCGCTTCCACTCAACTTCAGAGAGTGAATGAGAGAATGAGTGAATATTAACGTCGCACTGTTCAGCTATACGAGGGCGTTTGGCAACGGACCTCGTAATTTTGAACCTGGGCAAGTTCAGAACACCGAGCTGGCACCCCCCCCTCCCAACTACCCCCCCCCTGGCAATCATTTGAGCCCCAAAAGATTTCGTGCATCACTACCCTACACGGCGGATCTTTAGTGGTACTGGGTTCGAACTCATGACACGCCTGTCCGATACCTTGACCACTGGGTACAGCAACCCCGAATGAACGAGAGAAGAAGAGTAGCCCATCTGGTATAGTGGTTAGCGACGATGACTGCGGTGTCGTAGGGCCGTGTTTAAAACCCGGTGAAGACATATGTGTTTGTAAATGTATAGTGCCTTTGCGGCATGGAGGTACTAAATAGCCGTCAGCCGCAAATCCTCTGAGGTTTGTGGAAGGAGAAGAAATCTGTGAGACCCCTGGCCACACCCAGGGTTTTCTTCCTCAAAATTGGGGTGGAACCGAGCAAAATCGTACCGTCACCTGCATGCTGCTTAAAGCTAAGGCTGCGTCAGACTGAAAACCTAACCGAAACATCTGCTCATGCACCTCGGGGTTCAAGGTCATGTATACTGAGTTGGGCATCGTAGACCGTGGCCCTCATAGGCTGTCTCACCCCTGAGCTAAGTAATATATATATGTGTGTGTGTGTTTGTATGTATATATATATATATATATTACTTAGCGCATTACTGAAAATGGTTTAAATAAAAAAAAATTCCGATGAATGGGCAAAGAAAAGGAGCTACTTACCACCCGCGTGAGAAAACATCGTAAAAGAAAATGTAATGTAACCTAACAATTGGATTCTCTTACCAGAATAAATAAGAAGTTTTCACTTCAATCGTGTGGTCTTAAGCACACTCACAATTTTATTTTTACTGTTTCTTTGTCAAATCCGAATTTATCTCGGGAAAAGTTAATTTCCACTCAATTCACTAGATGGTGTTTGATAAGAACTAATCATGATACTTCCATAATCAACCTGAAAAAAATGAAGATATATTCAAGCCAAAGGTTGTTCCAAAGTTTTTTCAACAAAGCCTATTTTTTAAATTTTTTTTTCCTTACCTCTATACATAATAAAATAATTCAGGGTTGAATTTTAATTCATTTTCCACATTGGTGTCAAGAGCTTATCTTTGTCACCAAGTTATTTACCTTCCTTCTATATGCGCAAAACTAGAGAACATTATTTGTATTATCTCTGGTAATCATATTGACTATATAATAGCTGTAATGGAATTTTTAAACTTTTGATTACTGTTTATGTGCGTGTGAGTGCCAGTAGACTGTTCGGAAGGAGTCAAATGCTGAGATTAAGTTTTTGTTGAACATTTTGGGAAAAAGGTTGTATTGATTTGGAAGGTCGATGAATGAGTGAAGCATTAGATATCTTTACGAATACTGTGGCTTTCAGGGTAACGTTGTAACGAGTTTTATTCGCGTTTCCTGCTAATTCCTCTTGAGGAAATTTTTTCGATTACATTGTAGGATTACAAAATTGGAGGAATCGCGAATTATGTCAATGCAAGTTGCTATTTAATGCCAAGTGAAGAGAGAGAGGAGTGTGGCTCATACTGAAATTAGAGTGTTAGAGTTGTAATAAATGAAGCAACGGAGTTTCAGTAAGGCGATATCCCAAAGAGGAGAGAGGATCAATGCTGTGGAATTATTCTAAGATAAGTGTTTTAATTAACTGTTAGAGATATTTAGGTTAGTAACTAAATTGACCGCTCCCTACGTTTTAGCTAAAGTTTGATATTAAATTAATATGCAAAATAAAAGTATTGGTTTTATTAAAATGCTTTTTGAATCTTTGCATCCAGATTCACCAGTGACCGCAGGGTCTGAACAATGTTTGTTGCGAGGTTTGTTTGATTGCTGTTGAGAATGGAAGTGTGAGCCGAGTGAGAGAAATATTAACCTCGTTATATTCGGCTACCCGAGGGCTTTTAGCGACGGACCCCGTAAATTTGAACCATAGTCAAATGAAGGGACGACACCTGAGCTTGCATCCCCTTTCCTAACTTTCACACAAAACCGACCTGAAGACGTTTGAGCTTTCGGTAGATTTAGTGTGCATCGCTACACCACAAGTGGGTCTTCAACGGTACTAGGCTCGAACTCATGACACGCCAACCACGAATCCGTTACCTTAATCACTAGGCTACCCCGGACGGCATTATGCATATTGCTGAAAATGGAAGGGGTCGAAGCGATTTTCGTTGAATATTCAAGTGGTCTGATGACTCACACGTATGTGATTAGCAACAGCTCTTGCACTTAACTTGGGTCTATCAGCCGCAACGTTCAAGATACTTTCTCGAGGCTTGGACTGGTGTACAGCTCTTCGCAGACCGGCGTCATGTGTAGTAACGTGGAACGAAACGTGTTTTCCCGAGATATGATGTAACCACTGAAACATTCTGTGACCGGCATTCGCTGATCAAGAACCTGTGCGTGATACATTCGTAGGGCAGCTCTGCCGTTTCCATTTAACACGGTAGAGCATGCAATATATGTATGCATTTCAGCGTTCGTAAAGTCTCCCATCGTAGACTTCAGCACAATTACGAATAAGGCTTTTCCCTACTGAGATGCATCATGTTGAACGGTGGCTAAGTATCGATTGTCCCTCCCGGCAACACAATTAACCGATAACTCCATTTATCGTTTCTTTTATATCCCCCTTTACTTCTCACCGTTTCACTTGTGCCCATACATTCCTATACAATAAATAATTTGTACACAATGTCCCATATCTACCCTTAAATTTGTACCTTGAATTAAGGAAACCATGAATGCAGAAATCTATTTTTTTTAAAATTTGTAAAGCTCTCATCTTTATAACCAGCGCAAAACACACAATTGTAAATTTGGATCTTATTTTTTTGTGTTAAAAGTGCACGTTGTATGCCGGATTTTACGGTAAATAAAAAGATTAAACTTTTATAAAATGTTTGAGATATGGCAGATTCCGTACTATTTCAAACATTTATATATATTTTTTCCCATTTTGTCCTACAATCTATTGATGCCGATTTAGAATGTTAATTGTTTGAATTTTTTAATACGCTATAAAATGAAAAGAAAATGTCATTTTTGAACGAAAGAGACATTTTCAACGTAATCCGATATCTTAAAAGATTTTTTTTAAATAATATAGTGTTATATATATTTACAATTATAGCTCATCATTTCATAACAATTTGTCACGGCCTGAAGGTCACGGGTTTTGAAGGGTTCAAGGAAGTAGCAGGTGTGATCACAATATATAAAATAGCTACTTTTTATCCTGTCTTTAGTACTTAATGAAGTACACAAATATAAATAACTTAACTCTAGAAGCAATATGAAGTCCTAACCCGTAATCGGATAACTAGATTATAGAAAGTACTTATCTGAATTGAAACTCCATGTTATGATTGTTCTCGAAGCCCGATAGTATGGTCAGCTTCAAGGTTGATTACATCACCACTTCCTGGTGGACTCTACATCAACTACTTATCTCCGGACGCGTGACCACTCAGTCTCTGTTCATCTATTCCAATACATAGATTTTCCGCTTAACGATCAACGATTAACCTTTCAATCACGTGCTCAACGACACGCACTTAAATAGTAGTTACAATTTCCTAAAATCAAGTAATCTCTACGGAAATCGGTTTTAAACTAAAATCAAAGTTAACGTATATTTTTACCTAGAGAATAGTAGAAGAACCGAATATAGTCCCCGTTATAAGTATAATAAAAATAAAATCAAACTATTTATACAAATATACTACCATTAAATACAAAGAAATACCTTAACATAGAAAACCAAATTTAAATTAAAAGTATTTAAACAATTCAAACTGGATTGATACATTGAATTTTTATGAATGGAATTGCTTTTTGAACATTACAGGAAATTAAATTTGGGATATTTAAAAAAAAACCGCTAGTTTAAATAACTAGATATTTATATAAATAAATTTAAGGAATTGTCGTTCTGATATCAATATAGAACCCATGGACAAATTCATTCCATTCATTTCAATATCCCCTTTCTAAGCATTTTAAAGGCCAGATAATTTCTTTTTTTCTTTCAAAAAAATTATTACTCTTTTAACTGGTTCTGCCGTACACCGTTCGGGCTAAAGAAAGTGACCACAACCGGTTTGCCCGTATGCTATACGGGCACTGCTATTTTCTTCTTTCTTTCTTTGATTTGAACATATTTTTAATTCTTATAGTGAGATTATTAGTGCTAGTATTTTTTAAGATGCAGTTGTCCATGGTACTGAAATACTTCCCATCCGGGATATTCTTTGTGGTGATGGAGGGAATTTTTCAGTGAAAACAGAAATTTTGACCCTTAAAAAGATTTCATAAAAAACAGGGATTGGTCAGGTAATGTGCAATTTGTTCCTTGAGAAGAAATGAAAATGGAAAGATAATCCAAAACGCCGTTATTATTTTTTGAGTCGCCCATCCGGTATAGTGGTTAGCGACGCTAATTGCTGTGCCGTTGGGCCTGGGTTCTAATCCCAGAGATGACATGGATGTTTATAAATGTATAGTGCTTTCGTGGCATGGGGGTGCTCTAAATAGCCGGCGAGTCGCTAGTCATCTCGTGAGGTTGATGGAAGAGGAAGAGAGGTGGGAGGCCTCTGACCAACCCCAGAGTGTTCTCCCTCTAAGTTCGGGTGGAGCCGAGCCAAATCGTTATGTCACTTCCATGCTACGGCTAACGCCACAGGCGTCACTTAGCCCTTTACCACAATGACTTTCGTGGGCCTCGATCTGGCCTTTGCCGATCAAGTGGCATTTATAACAACAAAATCTTTCCCCCTATTGCAATGTAATATTTAGTAATACACTTTTTTTTAAATTGTGTTGTATGTGTAATATGCACACACACATACACACACACAATCCTCAAATGCTTGAAAAAGAGGTCCGAACATGAAATATTTTTGTAAGTATGAGAAAAGTTCTTTTAAGATATATGAAACATTCTTCTCTAGCAAGCAGAGTACACTTATGAAAAACAAGACATTTAGGGGATTTTGTGCCCGCACAGTTAAAAAAAAAAGGTGAAAACTTTCAAATTGAAAATCAAAACAAAATCCTTCCATTTTCGCCTTCTGTTAAGGATACGCAACATGCTTAGTTACATGCAATAAAACAATGAGCCAACGTTCTAGAACATTTTAGACAAAAAAATTGACCACTTAAAAGGTTAAATAACACATATTTACTTTCTCCAACATTATTTTAGCCAAGATTAATCTGCCAGTTAAGCGAAGCTTTTCTACTGAAACATTCTTTCTGACTTACGAAGTCCATCAAATAAATGATTTTTGACATCAGCAGCAGATGGGAAGAAAAACTAACAAGTAAGATCCAAGGCCCACAGTGTCTCTCTGTCGATTAATGAGCTGCCTATCTAGAATATTTCCCAAAAGCACATTTTCTACCAAAGTGAGACCAGAGTGGGCACTTATACGATGTAATTTACCTCAATTCTCAGCTCCTTTCAAAAGCAATACTGTATATACTTCAAAAAAGTTCAGCACACTCTTTTTTTTTTCATTATTCAACCTGCTTTCTTCTCTTTCCCAAAGTTAATCATATACTTATAGTTCGTATTTTATTTTTAAATTATTTTTAAATATATAAAATATGCACTACCATGGTAGTGGTAATTATTAAATTATTTAGCACTATGTAAATTATAAGAATGGCATTTTTCTTTTTAGTGTATTTCTACATACAATTCTTAGATTCCTAAATTTAAACTGTCGCTCATGTGAAGAATTTTCCTAAAAATGGCTAGCATTTTCTGTTTACTGAATTCAAAAGTTTAAAACTATTATAATATATCATGATTCTTGTTGTTATTTCCATGATATAATATTTTTTTCCTTCCAAATGGGACTGCGGAGTGGTAATTACCATTACATACCTAGAAGAACTGGGCCTGCAATGGTAATTACTTCCCCTAGAGCCGCTACTTTTTTTAGTGAGGCACCAATTTGGGTGGATACCAATTGCCACAATGTAATTTTGAAGTTCAGTATCCACTCCAGACGGAGGAACAGGAGCTCTGACGATGAAAAAATGCACTAGGAATTTAATTTTGCCTAGAGCACTCAAATCAAACAGGCACTCTAAAGATCTTTGCTTGCCCTGCATCATGGGAATCCACCGACTTGAGCATACAAAGCCAGCGCCTAACTAACTACACTACCCAGATGGCCCTTGATATAATATATATGTGTTCACTTCTACACAGTTTTTAGTTCCCAATATTTTGTTAGAATGCAATGCATTTTACAAACTTTCACTTTTATTATGAATAATACGGAATTACCTACTACTTTGAAGATCAAATTTTATATAATATACATGTAAAATTTTACTGACTTAATTTTTTATATTTTTGCATTCTTTTATTTAATTAATACAAAATATGTATGGTCTTATGTCTTATATCAACTCTGCCTCACCGCAA
Source organism: Trichonephila inaurata madagascariensis (assembly GCA_019973955.1). NCBI lineage: Eukaryota > Metazoa > Arthropoda > Arachnida > Araneae > Nephilidae > Trichonephila > Trichonephila inaurata. The sequence continues at coordinate 267,677 of BMAV01001843.1, forward strand.
TTTAAAAGCTTCTTAAAAAAAATATTTTTTTTTTAAATTTGAAATTCAAAAGTTAAGTAAATTTGTTAAATAATGTTTATTCATATTGTTATCGGGTAATTTTTTTAAAGGTATCCATCATTCTTAACTGTATTTAAAAAATTTTATGTAATTTTTATGATATTTAGTGTCACTTAGATTATAATACATATAAAATTTCTTAAACATTATGATAAAAAGTTATTGAAATACCTTTTTAAATAATTTAGAAAATCTTATTTCAAACGTTCTCCTTTTATAAAACATTTTCTAATCAATACCAATATTTTTATGTAAAGAATTCTAAGAGTCTGAATGTGCATTAATACACATTATTTTGAATTACCATAATTGAAATAATTATTTTTTCTTAAAATTTTTCTCTGTTATCTAAAATATAGGATAAACCTTTTTTAAGCTATATATTTCAAACATTCTAGTTGACCTTTTTTGTAATGCTTGAAAAAATGTTCTTAAACTTCATTCGCATGTGGCAAGATAAATATATTATTAATAAAATTAAATTAAGAAACTGTAGCATATTACACGGTTGTAATATGTATTTAAATGAGCTTTTTTAAAAAATGTAAAATTATAGTTTTTAAACATTTTTGTGTAAGAGACTTAAATCATAATTTTTTTCAATTCATTATTATTTGAAGAATGAAAACGGAAGAAGTTTCCGAATGTGTGAATTTCTTAATTAATTTAGGAAGTGCTGCTTTAATCAGAATACTAAGCATAAAATCGTTACATCGCCTCCCATACGGTATAATGGTTAGTGACACTGGCGGTAAGGCCTGGGTTCGATTCCCTTAGAAGGCATGAATGTTTGTAAATGTATAGTGCCTTTGAGGCTTGGGAGGGTGCTTTAATTAGCCATCGAACAGCAAGTCCTCTCATAAGGTTGGTGGAAGGGGAAAAGAGGTGGAAGGACCCTGACCACCATCAGGGATTTCACCCTCAAAATTGCGATGGAACGATCTAGATCGTACTGTCACCTGCATGATGCCCAAAGCTGTATCTAACGACAGGCGTAAATTGTTAGCCCCTTGGTACGATGGATTTTGGGACCTCGATATAATGCCATCAGAAAATAAATGAAGGAAAGATAAACATGTTGTTCTAAAAACATATCAATTGATTGAGAACGACATTGAGTTAATCATATACTTTTTTCAAAAATATCCTTTTTCAAAGTAATAATAATAATAATACTCAAAGCAAATATTTAATTATTTACCAGTCTAAGCCAATGTTACTAAATCTCGTAAATATAATTGTAGCCACACACACATTGCCACTAGTATGTTAAATTGTTTCGATTATTACATGTCTACTTAAAAATTTCTTTCTTTTTATTGCTTAGGGAAAGAGAGTTATGGTTTAAAAAGATTTATTCAATCAGATTGGAAGTTATAATTTAAATCACGTCGTTAATTTCATTTTTAGGAAATAAAATATAGTAACTTCATATACTTTTTCTAACATTTTTCCCTATTATCCTCATGACAGTTTAAATTCCCTATCATCAAGAAATGACACATTTTAAAATTACTCGGACTAAGTATTGAAAGAACAACAGTGTATACTCTTTTAAAACTTCTCGTTCACTTATCTGAAAGCTACTTTGCTACATAAAATTTTAAGTTCTCAAAAAGTCCATAAATGTCGAGTTTATGAGCTTTTTTCGGGCTGTAAGATGGGCAACTACATGATGTAGCGTAGAACTTATTTTCATCTATTCTCAAGAGCTTAGCTACCATTTGCCAAACAACCTTAGGGGTTCTTTTTCTGCCATCTCAAAATAATTCTTTCTGCTACATTTCTGTTATTTTTAAGCAGTTGCCCCACCATAATCCAATACTTCCAAGCCAAAGCATTATTTTTTAACATCAAGTAGTCATAAAATATGAAGTTTGATCATTGTGGATTATTTTTTTATGATAGTTTTACTGAGAGTATGATGTCAAAGTTTAGACAAGAAAAAAAGAAGGAATTTAAAACAACAACATTCTAATCCATTCATGATCGTTTTCTAGAGTTCAATATGTTTGCATTTGTATCTTAATATAATACAACTATATAAATACTGTGAATGTATTATTAAGAAAAGTTTTTTATTTAATTTAAAATTTGTTATGTAGTTATATATGTATTAATATATTTAAAACTATTTTCGAAATATAAGGAGAACGTAGGAGTTTATAATTTTTCTTGAGTTCTAAGATATGAGAATATTTAGGATAAAAATAGAGTGAAAAAGAGAGAGAAAATGAAAGGGTGAAATTAAGAATATAGAGGTAGGATTTTAAAGTCGTTGGAGCTACTAATTACTCTTTTGTCTGATTTAATGAGATTATGATTAATGAACATAATTAATTAGATTATATAATTAATTGAGACTACTTTAATGCATCTATAAATAACTGAGATTATAATTAACTTAGACGATAATTAATGCGACTACGTTTAAATAAAATTATAATTTATTGAGATTATAATTTATTTAGACTATTATTATTATTAATTGAGATTATAATTAATTTAGACTAGTATTAATGCTATTGTAATTAATGTTGTTATAATTAATTGGGACTATTTTTACTGATGATTAAAGCTTAGTAATATTATAATTTAATGAAATTATAGGAATTAATTTTGATATTATACTTGAGATCTAGAGCGAAAAAAAATGTAGGAATACATACGAGTACTAATTAATATATGAAAGTTTTTTTATTTGTTTCAAGTACTAAATGTAGCGATGAAAAATCAAAAGAGTTGTTCAAGGGAAGATGTGATTGATATATGCAGAAAGTTAAAACATACTTTTATAATTCTTCTAAAGGTAGTAAATACATAAAACCAAAATATTAGTAGAATGAGGAATTTTTTTTAGATTACTTTATAATAAGTAGTTGTAGAAAAATTTCCTTCACACACACAAAAAAAATAAATAACAGATAAAGAATAAAAAACACATTTTATTTAAAATTGACTTACTAATAACTTAATTGTAATTCTAGTAATTTGTACTAAAATATTTTTAATTTTCACATATTCAATAAATAAACAAAAACATGTAAAAAATCATGATTTTACTAATGCTGATTCTTCATTGGATTTAGTATTCATAAATATCAATAAACTCAATCTCAGATCGTATTTCCAAACTTTTGATTTAAAGGTTTTAAAGAGATATAGATTTTTCAAAAAATATATCTTATGTAAAATGCTGTTTGTAAAAATTGCAACACCATGACAGAAACATCAGAATTAAATGAAATGTAATGCACAAACGACTTGCATTAGTACAAATAATTGACGAAATAGATACGGTAGATACAGGGTTAAACATACTATACCTGAGAATCTTTCTATAAACGTAAGTTCTTCAGTGGATTCAGAATATGAACATACAACTTGTATAAGCCTTGGTAACAAATTCACGACCATGAATACACAGCTACTGCACAGCTACACACATAATGAGAAGCTCAGATAATCTAAATTTCTAAAACATGTAGAAAGTCAAAAATTTTGAAACTAATGGCAGAAATAAAAAATGTATCTAACGAGTTAAATTAATGGCACAATTTATAAATATATATATAAAAGTGATTAAAAAGAGAAATCTTTTAATGTTTACTTTTAACGAAAGAACGTTGATTAACTTATTTAATCTAAATAAGTCAATTTTAATGCTAAAAATTCTTGCAACATAAACACGCAATACAGTATTAATAGAAAAAAGTTCGAAGGATTTGATTATCTCACAACGATTTTCAATATCTTTTGGACAAGGCATAGTAACGGGATTTAGTTGTTGGTAAACAAATATGACATTTTCTAGAAAATAGTGATGAATTATGCGAAAAATGCAAGAAGGGAAAATGCAAGCAGGAAAATAATAACCACATTTCTATTTTTCTTCCAAACTTTCTTGATGAGCATCGTGAAACCGTGACAGCAAAGAAAATTATTAGAGATATTATGAAGTGTATTGAGAAAATGATATTAGAAAGTTACTTTCTTGTAACAAATACTGACTTTTCTTTTTAGATTCTGTTACTATGTAAAATCTGTTTGAAAATGTAATTATTTCATAACTTTACGAACTGTAAGTGATAGAATTTAATAAAGCAAATTCATATTATCTACATAAAAACTATGTTCTATATTTCTTTCTAATGATTTTTTATTTTTAAAATTGAACAATATAATTAAGTGCTTTGGAAAATAAATGTAGATTTTACGAGGCGCATTTAAATAAATTCTACAGCAAAAATAGAATTTAAAGTTTTCTTCATATAATGATATAAAAATAACTTGAATTATATATCTTATTGTTTTCTTAATTTTATTATGTTACGAAAGCAAAGTAACCGATAAAATTACAAAAGCCTGTATGACTAATACATTTTTTGTATTAGTGGTGATTTGGAGGAATATTTGCTTGGTGGGTTGGTCTATCTATAAATTAAATTCGGTGCTCTAAAATCATATAAAATGCATAGAAAAAATTAGTATATTTATATAAAGAATATTATTATATAGAAAAAATAAAATTATATAAAGAAATATATTTATATAAAGAAAATTTAAATGTATACATTATGCACTCTATTAGAATAAATACCTTCATTATATAGATGGGAGAGAAAAAAATTTCTGTTCTATTAAATGCTTGATGTGTGCCCAAAAGCGCTTTTTAAAGCATGAACTGATATAAGAAAGATGTTCACTTTTTAGAAGAAGCATTTTATTTATTAAAATTAGAATGTCATTCTGTTCAAAAAGCTGATCATTAATTGCGTAAAAAAAATTAAAGTTTTCATATCTAAATCTCTTACGTAATACTTATTGAGATAAGATTAAATTTCCTAAGCACTTAAGCTACTTTCTCGAACACTTCTTTTAAGTAATCTTACACATGGAAATTTTTTTTTGATTTTTGAATGACAACAAGAAAGATTAACACTAAGTTGATTTATATCAAAGCGGAATATTTTATCTAACAAGATTTTCTTTTTTAAGGATATAATTATAATTCTTTCAAGACATTGCATTTTTTCTGCCATGTGATAAATTACATTATACAAGTGTTTGTTTAATAACTGTTATTTTTAATTTTAAATATTTGTTTAGAGATATTTTATATTCTTGTGTGTATTCCATATCTCTAAGTTAATTCAAAAAATTTCTTTTGAAGTTCATAAAATTGTTTTTATCTTATCTAAGAGGGTTTAAAGCAATTTTAACTTTTTTTTGTAGATACATGCAATTTTACATTTAATACGAACAAGAAGTTTTGATGAAAAAATAATGTGCTGCGATATTTATAACATCTTTAGAAATACTGTAACAGATGTGATCACTAATTACCATTGTTAGTGCTTTCATAGGGATAATTATGACTTACTTTTGATAAAATTGGTTCAAATATAATTTATTTTAACAGCTGAGTTCGAGCCCAGTACCACTAAAGACCCGCCGTGTAGGGCAGCGATGCACGTTAAATCCATCGAGAGCTGAAAAATCCTCCCGTTGGTGTGGTGTGGTAGTTAGGAGAGGGGAGTGCCAGCTCAGGTGTCGTCCACGTCACTTGACCATGGTTCAAAATGACGTGGTCCGTCAACAAAAGCCCTCGTGTAGCTGAACAGTGTGACGTTAATATTCACTCACTCTTAACAGCTGTATAAAATAAATTTCTCGATTTCATTTATGGATAATTATTTACCAATTCCCTGTAAATTCTCTCTTAGTAAACCCTAGTTCGGATCACAATAAAATATACTCTACTTAACATATTTAAAGCTAATTAACTGTGTAGAAATTTGTGTAGACAGATTTGCAGCCTAGTGCCTATTATTTTGTAACAGTGATTATTATTTTTACTTGTATTGCTATCTTTTTAATTTTAATATTTCACTATTTTCTGTTCAAACCAAAATATAAGCAAATATCCGTTATGGATAAAATTCCAAGCAAGTAGTACTGTCACCAGGACGGTCGGCCAACTTAGCGACGACTTGGCATTAAGCGCACGACGACATCAACACGTCATGGCTTCTCGGTTTCTCATAACCTTGATACTATGCCTGGAAGAATTTCCAAGCAAAACGACTACAGACGTATAGCAGAGACTTTCCTTTATGCCCGGTGTCCACTAGTGTATGACTGCATCCAAAAGGAAAAACTGATTATAGTGGAGCTGAAACATCGTTCGTGGACACTACGAGAATGAAAGCGTGTTCTTTTCAGTGATGAATCGAGATTCACCAGACAAAATGATTCTCCTCGAACCTTCATGTGGCGAGAAAAGAAAGCTTGCTTCCATCCCTCCTACGTAATAAAACTTCAAAGATTTGATGGAAATGCAATCCTTGTCTGAGGCAGCATAATGTTACGTAATGCAACGCACAACGGTATAAGGATGGAATTCTTGAAAACATTTTAAGGTTGCTTCAGGGTGTTATAGGACCAGACTATGTTTTTATGGACGATAATGCATGCGAAATCACACAAAGTTCACATTGTTGAGGAATTTCTTGAAGAAAAAGATTTTTGTCATATAGATTGACCCTCGAGGTTTCCTTATCTCAATCCTATTGAACATGCTTGGGATGGTCTAGAAAAAGCCATTTCTCAACATAGCCCCCTCTCAAGACCTCGCAGGAGTTAAAAATCGCGCTTTTGACAGAATGGGCTTTGTTACAATAAACATTTATTGACACCCATAAAGCAGCTCGTTGAGAGACTTATAGAGCAGTTCACAGATGGTCACACTTCATGTTAGACAGACTTTACCCGAGGTAAATACTCTATCTCTGATTCACGATTTCACACTTTTTGATATGCTCTGTAGCTTAGTTCCCTCTTAAAAATTTTTTTCTACACCGTTATGTTGCTATATTTTATCTCACATTGTAACAAGTCTCCGTATCAAATTTCGTGGCAACACAGTAAATAGTTCATCAGTTTTTCAGATTTTATGTTTGAGATATTAAGTTGCGATGTGAGTGTATAATAATTTTTTATTAAGTTAGAAAAATTACATAAGTACATTATTGTTATTATCAATGCAAACATATGACTATTTATTTAACACGCAAGATATGAAAGAATAAAGCTCTATTAATATGTAAACACAATAAAATAAAAGAATATATTTAAATTCAAGAATCCTAAATGAGAATAAAAATTTAAATGGAAACATTCATTCTCACTCTAAATGCATAAAATAACTTGTAACTGCTTAGAGGGAATATTAGAAGTAGAAGTTCAAGTAACATTAAAACAGAAAAAATATATACGTATATACTTCAGTTCTTATTATCTACTTAAATTTAATAAGATATAAGACTGAGACCTCTTAAATATTTTTTCAAAAGCTTTCTTAACAAAAATTTTACTTTAAACAGTTGGAGAAAATTCTTTATGAGAATAAATACTTTTCTCTAACCTTAATTTTAAAAATTTGTGTTGAAGCAAGAAGGAAAAAAATTGCTGTCTTTATATATTTTCCCGCGTTTCCAGAAATGAAGTCTTTCCCATGGAACGAAAACACAATTTCCGGTTTGAGTCGAACATTAGCTTCCACACGTCAAAAAGTCGGGAAAGTTCAGTTGTGGCCGTCAAATATGCAAACAAAGTACATATTTTCAGAGAAAACTTATTTTCTCTGCCACCGATTCTTGGCCCCCTTCCCAAAGAAAGAGGGAGGAAATTAAAATATTACTATTCAAATAAGGGCCATTTTTTAGAGAACATATTCATATATAAAATTTCCAGTTTTGATTAAATTTTTATATATTTTACATGTTTTTCAGAGAGAGAGAAAAAAACGAACTCATTAAATAAGTGTCATTCTAGCTCTTTTTTTTAACAAAAGTGTTCCGTTAAGAATTTACAAGTAAACTAGTAAAACTATGTTTTTCAAATAGAATAACATTTCTTGGAAAAAGTATGTATATTTTTGAAACTAAAATACATTATTTTACGTTTTGTTACTAAATAATTTCTTAATAAAAAGGGTATCTTTGAGTTTTACTTTTAATTTTGTTCATTTTAGTAAATTAAAAAAAAATTTATAAGAAGCATTTCTTCCGTATAACAACGGTATACAACGAACTCGGGTTGCAAATTCGTTTCTACTGTTTTTTTTAATACCCATACATTGGGACCTTGATTTTGTGCATAAATGGAAAATTTTTCATGATATTTAGTGTCACTTGATTAGAATACACTTGCAAAAAATTTTTTTAAAATTATGAAAAAAAAACTATTGAATGCAATATTTTGAAAAAAGAACTTAGAATAACCTATTTCAAAAAAATTCTCCTTTATAAAAAAGCTTCTACAATAATAATATTTTTGTGTGTGTGCTTATGTAAAAATAAAAAACCTCCCGAGGGCCCGAACTAGGGTTTTTTAAAAAATTTACTTATTTTCAAATTATTACCAATTAAAATAATTTCGGCGTTTTTTTCTTTTTTCCCTCTGTTTACTAAAATATGGATAAATCCTTTCTAAATTTATATTTCAAAAAACCCATTCAGATTTTACGGTCAAGCTATTAACAAAAATTTTTTTGAAGCATTTTAATAACAGGAGAAGTTTTTGGTTTCTATGTTCATTTTTTTTCAAAATATTTTTTTAAATAATTTTTATTGTAATTTTTTAAAACAATTTTATACACGTATTTTAAATTTTGGGGTCATTAAATATCATAAATATTTCCCCTTTTACTTTTTAAATTTGATTCGAACGTAGTCGGGAAACCTTAAAAAATGGGTTTAATTTTGGCTCTAGTCTTTTGTAGAGGTGCTGATGTACATTAAATTTGTATTGGCTAAAAGTAGCTATGTTAGTGTGGGGATATTTTTTCAAATGGGGCAAAATATTTACGGGATTCAAAATTAACCCTTATTCAAAATTACAATGTCCGTCCCCAACGGGGTTTTGTGTTTTTCCAAGGGAGCTTTAATAAATTAATTGTGAAATAATATTTTTTTTCTTGTATGTAAACCTTTCTTGTATTTTACATTTAATACTTGTTGCTTTGGTTGCTGAAAGGTCTTAGTTACGACTTCGCAATCTAGTATAAAATCGTGCTGAGGATTGGAATATTAGTGCCCATAAAGTCTAATTTTGCAACGAGGGGGATGGGCTTAAATTTGTTAATGTAAAAAATTTCCCCTTCCTGGGGTATAGAAGTTTAGCAAGAGTGGTGCCGGGAGAGCTTTCGTTCTCATGATTTGATCATGTTTCAAAATTATGGAGTCCAGAAGACTGCATGCTGCGCTGAATATGAGTTAACAAACACTAAACAGTTCACGCATACAACTTTCACATATATTTCCATATATATGTGAGTTTTCATATATATGTATTCAGGGTGTTCGGGCTTAAAATATCCAAAAGAAATGGCTTATTATGGAACTATTCCATCAGAATATAATAAACTGTTCATTCATGAATTGGAAAACTCTCCCAGATTTTTTGGGTCTATTTCGATCAGCCGCACGTGCCTGCATTATTCTGTAATAGCAGCCGGCAAACTTTTTTACACTGACTTCATTAGTAAGGATGTGGAAGCCACAGTAAAAGATGCAATGCGTACTTTGGTTAACAAAATTTAAGTCAGTCACGCGTGTACGGCGACGCGTTCGAAGAGAATAGAATGTGGTTTCTGGCTTGCCTAATAAACTTATCAGGACTCCTACAAAATGAATCGCGCACATGATCAACAGTGTCTTTTATAAAACTTAAAAATTTTGGGATCCCTTGCCCCTTTTAACCTCTCATGGGATGGATTTTGTTGTCAGAGGGTTGACATTCCATTCTGTTCGAACTCCCGCTGACCGTGAACTGATAAATTTTAAAAAAATTTTCCTAAAAATATTAATATTAAATTTAAAAATTTTTTTTACCTATAACCAATTGGAAATTAACTCAACCTCTGAAAGGGGTTTCAAATTGAACGCATTTGGGGAAAGCTTTTTCCCAACCCAAAACCCATTGATTTAATCAAAAAAATACTGACGTTACAAAAAAAGTTGCTATTTATTGAAAAGGCTCTTGAAATATCATAAAATCATTCGAATCAAAGCTGAACTCGTATTCTGAAGTGTACGATTGCATGGATAGGCCACAAAATAAAAGTGAAAGAGAAGTTTACAAAATCAAACTGTAATATTGGATATTAATTAATAACACATTTCTTTTTTTTCAGTTGCAAGCAAGATCGCTTACTGAATTTCATTTTTCAAATCAAGTATCATTATGAGATTTATTGTCTTAAAGTGACATTAAATACATTTGCCAAATAAAAAAATAAATTATTTTGAGGTGATTTTGTAATTTTGTTTTGTTTCGTTTTTTATTTATTTTTCTTTTGCGTTTGTTATATCTCTACATATTTAAGTGAAAATGGGGTTTAAAATCACTCTCCTCCCTTTATATATATATATCAGTGCTTCTCAAACTGTGGAGCGCGCCCCCCTTGGGGGGTGTGACAACTCCACGAGGGGGGCGCGAACATATTGAAAAGTCGAAAACAAAAGACTATTTAAAAAATTATTAATTTACTGAAAGTAAACAAACAAAATACATTGACATAATAAAAAATAAAATACACATTTACAATTATAAATGTATCTATTCTACACAATTTATTTTATAATTAATTTAACAATACTAAGTTAAGAACAAGTTTAATAATTACCAGTGATGCCATTGGCTTGAAATATATAAAATTATACACAAAAATTAACGTTTATTTTGATAATTTGTACGGTTAATAATTAATCCATTAACTGTCGATTGAAAGTTACGCAATTCGCTTCACAATGCCAACAGCTTTCCACGTAGGCGCGCGTATGTGATGTATTGGGTGGAGGGAGGAATAAAGAAGAAAATAATCTGAAACAAGAGAGTAAATCCTTCGCAAATATTGTCAAGGTCATTTTATTGCATTCCAAAGCCTTCGGAAAAATTTTATGGTTAGCAGTGCGCAGAAAAGATCATTTTTGGAAAGACGTTCATATACGTCCGGACGTTGGCTTAGCGAGGCGTTTATACGCGTTGACACTTAACAGATAAAAGTCGTATAGTAATTTTAGCGTCAAAGTATGTTATTGAATTCAATACATTGTTATTGTATAAGGGGGGCACGATGAAAATTATTTTAAAATTGGGGCCCCGAATATAATTTAAATATATATATATATGTAGTATAATAACATAAAATAAGGTACCAAGTAAAAAAGTTGTATAACCTACAATGCCAAAGGAGAAAGAAATTGGATTTCAAGAAATATAACGAATGTAGATCTAGAAAATAACAAAATATTTTTAAAAACATAAGTTCTGTGATAATATAAAAATGTATACAAAATATCACTAAGCCAAACACATATATATATATCGTACAAATTTTCAACCGTTAATAAAACATTTTCTATTCATCCTTTCAAGTTCAAATACATTTTTTTAAACTTGCAGTGGCTGACACTTAACGTTAATACAATTTTAAAATATTAATTCATTAGTTAAATTAAAAATGAATAAATAGTAAAAAGCAGAAATAATAGTCCGACAGCATATTTAGACAGGAAAATTGTTCGTTGTGTCCCTGTAGCGCATTGGACGTCTAATCCAAAGCTTGTGGGTTCGAATCCCAGCTGGGATGGCCTTATTTCTGAGAATGTGATTTTTTTTAATATATTATTTTATTAGAATAATTAAATTTAATTAATAAACAAATAGTATAAAAAAAAAAGTAACATCATATATAGAAAAAAATGGAAAATTAATTAAAAAACCTTTCTATTTTGTCATTTTTAAAATTGTGACTCCGTCATATGTTTTACAATTTTTATTAATTTAACTAAATAAAAAGTAACTAAAATAAAATTTTTCTTTGTTGACCTAAGTAGGAATATATTTCATTTTTTTTTATCACTCGTTCCTATATATGATTATAAGGATACTTTGTCGGCTTCATTTCCATTTATATTAATTTTTGAAATTGTGCATAAACATGCAGGAAACGATATGAAATAACTTATTTAATATCCCTTCTCACATGATTTATGCAGTTAAATTTTAAATTATGCCAGATTTTTCAATATTAATTTACATGTGAGAAAAAAAGCCTCAAATATTAAACCGTAGTTCCTTTGAATATACTCCATCGGGCATTATTCTTTCATAAACATTGAAAAAAAATTAAAAAGCTTATTTATATTAAATTAAAACTTCAAAGATAGTGCCATCATGAAAAGGCTCTCACATTTTGGAGGCTTGCCGTGTCTGCAAAGGCCAAGTTCCTAAAGTGCAGCCCTATTGGAAAAAAGAAAAACTTCAAATCATGAAAACAAAATTCGACTCTTCTTTTTTAAGTTTAATGAATTAAGAAATAAGAAATCCTAATAAGAATAGAATTACGTAATCTAATTGTTTATTTCAAAACTTTTTGAATTTCTAATTAACCCCAGCGCATTCTGAAAAAGAAATGTTAATCTTTCTGCTGGCAAGGAAAAAAAAAGAGTATTAGTTGATTTTGTATTTGCTTTTTTATTTCAAAAGAAATGCAACCGGATACGTTTCAATCGAAGAGATACAGTTTGAGTTGAATTGTGCCAGACAGCGGAATTTTACTGGTTTGTTTCATCTGCAAAGAAATAGATTTTCTTCTTTCAATATAGTCGTCTCGTGTCCTTTAGCTTTCTCTTTTTGGTTCTTTTTTCATTTACTTTCTTGTTAAAGTTTTTCTTTCTTAAAAGCATTATATTAAAAATGAATGCTTGATAAAACTGAAAATTTTATTCGTTCTATTTTTTTTCCTATGCAGAAACTTGTCCTCAAAATGAAAAAAGGAAATCGATGCAACTGTGACAAACAATATATGGATCGATTTTATGTTTTTTGAATGAAACGTTTCTCCAAAATAAGACCAAACTATTCAGAGATAGACATACAGATCTTTAACTTAAAGATTTAATTTTTGGAAAAATATTGAAAGCAAAGCATATTTTATGTATTAACGATTTCCTATGATGAAGAGATTTCCTATTCTGAATGCTTTATAAGCATTGTATAATGAAAAATATTAAATACAAGAAGATAAGAACTTCTACAGGATTAATAAATGATAAGAAAGGAAAACATGTGTACTTCTCTGATTTATTTATACATACATAGTTAAAATTCTCTACTATATAGAGAGGTAAATAATCAAAAATCACTAAAAGTGAAGAAAAAAACCAAACCGAAATTGTAAAATAAACCAGTCATAATATTTTAGAAAAGATATATTAGAAATTATAAAAATAATAGAATTTACACACACACACACACACACACACACACACACACACACACACACACACACACACACACACACACACACACAACACACAACACACACAACACACACACACACACACACACACACACACACACACACACACACACACACACACACACACACACACACACACACACACACACACACACACACACACACACACACACACACACACACACACACACACACACACACACACACACACACACACACACACACACACACACACACACACACACACACAGAGAGAGAGAGAGAGAGAGATGATATATATATGGATGCTACAGTATTATAAACATTTTTGACTTAGGTCAACTGTTACATATGAAAAAAATGTATAAATGTTAGGTTAAACATGTGTTTGGCCAGCCAACATTTCCTATTTTTGTTAACCCTTTTGAGGACAGTGGTTAATAGGTCTAGCTACATAACAAAATTTTTTGTTCTCTAAGCGGGTGGTGGATATTTAATTATTCGACATACGTTATTTGAAGCTAAAACGCATTACAATCAATACAGATGGCAGCACGATACTTTTTTTTTGTATTTCATGTCCTCTGATGGGTAGTTAAAAAAAGTCTTTCTCGATGTAAATCTACAAATTGTATTTTGATTACTCTAAATAAAATTTCTGATGTGTGAAAAATTTCGTGGTTTTAAAGTATCCCCTTTCTCACACCCCTGAATAATTAGGCAAATGTTCGTTTAAAAAAAGGTTTTATTTAGGTTTTTTGGAAAGCTTTTAAGTAAAAATCTCTATCCAAAACAATTTTCACTCTTCCCCCCTCGAAAAAAGCTGGGGAATCACGTGGAAAATGTTAGAGTAAAAAATTTAACAAACTGTTTACAATATGTGGTACAGATTCGGATTTGAAAATCTTTCATTATAGCTTTTTTCCATTTTTTTTAAATTGGTCCTCCCCTTTTAAAAAGGGTTTTCCCCTAAATACTCATCAAATTTTGAAATAAGTTTTAAACCCTTTAAAAATATTTTTTATTTCGATTTTTTATACCAAATTATAAATCAAACATAAAATGTGAAATATACAAATTTAAAAATATATTTTAGAAAAAGTATTTATATTGTACAATTATTCTAGTATTATTTTATTAATTGTCTTTTTTTTAATTGTTATTGAAATACTTTTAAGCATAAATGCTAATTTTTTTTAAAAATTTTTTTTTATGATTCTTATTTTTTTCCGAAAAGTAAGTTAAATGTCTTAAGTGGCAGTGTCTACAACGTCTACGCCCCACCACCTAGGAACAAAACCCCATCGGGGAGGGGAAAAAGACGCCAAGAGTCCGCGCCGTTTCGAAGACAAATGGAGCTGTCGCGGTTGGGAAATTCCGGGGGAATCATCTCAGAGGGGGCTGGGTGGTCAGCTAGGGAAGTAGCCCTCAATTAGGCCCCTCTGATTGTGTTGTGGAGGTGTTGGAACTAGTGGACAGAATGCCCACATGAAAACCAGGGTCAGGACGCCCTCGACAGACCAATGGTCGGGAAAACCGCCACATCGTAAAAATGCCAAATACAGCCAACTGCTTCATAGCCACCATCCCAAACACGGTACTCTTCACTAGGGGTCCGTTTCCAACCCGAAGCGCCTGGTTGAAGGACATTTGTGATCACGGCGCCCATTACGTGCGCTGCTCGAAGCCCCCCCATCGACCCCCTTTTGGGGGGGCCACGCACGAAACGGTTTCGGGAAGGGGCCCAGAGCGTCTTTAGCGACGAACCCATATTTAATCTCAGCAGTAATGAAAATTTTGTGTTCATGTGGGGAAAACCCCCGTAGTGAACGCCCCCCAATCCTACATTTCCCCGCGACACACCGCTACAGCTGGTTTTAATTTTGGATTACCATTCCTAAAACACGGTTCCCCCTTGGTATTGATTCGCCCAATGACACCCCAGCGGTATTTTCCATGATATACTGCAACCAATTTGCCCTCAAAACGGCTCTCAGGAGCCTTTTTTAAACCAAGGGGAAATGCCCCAACTTACATGGCAAGGGGTGCCAAGACTGTCTCCCCCTGTTCCCCCTATTCTTCCTGGGATTGGGGGGTTTTCTGAAATAAAGGAACATATCTGGGACCCATTTGAGACAACAAGTTGGGCAAATTTTAAATAACCTAAAAGGAAAAGATTAAAAAATATGGAACGGAAATGTCTAAAGCATCATACAGAATTTTTTATGCCTCAATTCCCGATCATCACATCTTATTCGCGCTATATATATAGAGAGGGGGTTCAAAAAGGGTATTAAATCCTCCGTTCTTTTCCCTTTTTTCTCTGAAAAAAAGGGTCCTTTTTTTTTTGGATTTTCTAAAAATTTTTAATATACCCGTAGTCATTCCCGTATGAAAAAATTTCTTTTTCTTTTTTGGACTCCTTCTTGGTGCTCTAATTTTTTTTGTCCATGAATGTATATATGTGTGTGTGTTTTATCCATAAATAAAAAGAAATAGCTATAAAATCTAAGTGGAACTAGTCCAGATATAAGGACAAATTAGCTGCAGTAGTACAGTAGCAGTTTCTTGGCCTTCGGAACCAAGATTGCAGGTTTAAGGTATCCGACTACGTTCGGAACCGTGATTTTGCGCATACATGGATAATTTTCATTTATTTTACAGGGGTAAATTAGATTAAAAATTTATACAATTGTTTTTTTAAGGACATGTTGACAAAAAAAATTTTTTAAATGCAACATTTTGGCCAAAAATTAACTTAAATTTTTTTCAAAATTTTTCCCTTTTTGAAAAATTTTTTTCTATTATAATAATATTTTTCCTGTATTAATTCCAGACCTCTCTACAGAGGTTAACTAAATTTTTAAATATATAACTTGAAATTGGGTTTATCCATATTTTACGACAACAGAAATTTTAAAAAAAGAACCCCTAATTGTTTCCGGTTGGTTTTTAATTCTGAAAATAAATATGAATTTTTTAGAAATTAAATTTGGGGCCTCTGTAAAGATGTCTGAGTATATCAGGGGAAAAAAATTATTATCATGGAAGCATTTTTTCCGGGGGGAACATTTTTAAAAAAATTTTTCTAAGTAAAGTTTTTTTTCAAAAAAATTGGATTTAAATAAAATTTTTTTTTTCAAAAAACAAATTTTATGAATTAAAGGTTTTAAACTAATTTACACTAAATATCACGAAAAATTTTCAATTTATACGATTTTTTTAAAGTAGTCAAAACCTTAAACTTTTGGGACAAACCAACCCTTTTCCTGTAATTTGCCCTTTTACTCTGGGGCCTAGGAAATGGGAAGGGGAAAAATATTAGGAGAATTTTAAATATTACAAATAAATTACACTATACTATTAAATTATAACGATAAAGTTATAGCCTAATAATATTTACTAGTATAGAGTTAAAATTGATGCAATAAAGTAGGAGATAAGACTTCTTCGTGAGCGGAGCAACAAATTATGTTCTCCGTTAGATACAAGTAGTACCTCTCCCACACTAATTTTAATAATCAGGAGACTTCATCAGGGGTGTAACGCTGGTATCGGTAAGGACAAGTCCTTAATAATGACTCACTTATTATTCATGGATATTCCAAGTGTTATATCTGGAGTTGTTTATTTTGATTTGTGTAAATTTATTTCAATACCCACTCAAACAAAAAGAAAATTCCAACATCCTAAACTCAGAGTCGTTTTGGGATGTAAAGGGGAGAAAGATGTTAAACATTTAACTGTCAAGTTATTTTGATGATTTAGGTACATAAATTGTCCCAAAATTTTTTTAATTAAAAAAACAATTGTTTGCCTTTAGCACTTAGTTGTTAAACATTGCTTAAGATTTTTTTTGCAATGGAACCCTTATTTTTCCCAAAAAAAAAATATATAAAAATGAATACCTATTAGAAGCTCAGCAATTCAGTTTCGTGTAGTATAACTGGAAACTCTTTTTCATGCAAAAACCAACTCCGCAATCGTTACTCCAAAATTGTGTTTCCTTCCTTATATATTTTTCCCCCCCTCCTTTTTTAAACTTTTCCCTTTTTGATTTAAATTTGCGGGAAAATTAAATATGAGAATAAAATTTTCGTTCAGTAAGGGCAAGGGGTTTTACCACTGTAAGTGGTTTGCCAGGAATCTTTTGTCCTGTAGCCGCATCATCATTTTGTGTAAAATCTCTTTCACAGCTTGTATTTGAAATTCTACAAATATAATGTGTTCCCCTCAACTACATTTTTATAGGATAAAAAGAAGTTTGAAAGTATCTTGGGTAATATTTTTTCTGGCATTTTCGGATTGACAGAAAAAATGATATGTCCTGATCACTGCAATCTAGACCCTCCCTCCACAGGTAGATTGTCGTCAAGAATAATCTGTAGCTTGAGTAATCTTCATCTTTATAATTTTTGAGGTTAATTTTGGAATTATCATGTATATTATTTATATCAAATCCTCATCTTTCTTATCTTTCCTCCTTGTAGACAAATCTTACCTCTATAAAAAGCTATGATTTGACCATTTTTTAATTGAGACCGAAATACACTTCTCCTGACATGTATTCGAGTATAACAGTAGCATGCACTTAAAAAAATTACCTCGTATAATACTCGGGTGTGACATTTTAGAGCAACAGTGCCATGCCCGAGACAATCTCTGGCATGACTGTTAAAAGCTTAACCTGTTTCACCTTCTCTCCAGATTATGATACGATGAGTATTGCTCGGTAAATTTAATCAGGATTCATCCAAGATTATCAATTCTCTTTAGCAATACTCTCTTGTTCCCTTATTCTTGAGTCCGTCACATATGGATTCTCATTTGCCCATGCGAGTACGTATAATACAAATATAAGAAGTATGATATTCAAGACACTATCACTGAGTGTTCTGTAAAATGTTTGCTTCAAAATACCTCTCCTATCTTTACATCTAAAATCACTCACTGTACAACAATTTTGTACATTTATTCCTTCAAAATAAATACAATTTAATTTAAATTTTAGCAAATGAAATATTGGTTTTATTAAAAGGTATATTGCAGAGGTCCTATAAAATGTTTTAAAATGGATTATTTATTATAATTAACAGAATATTAGAATAATGTGAAAAGAAATTTCCTTTTTGATGTAAATGGAGGTGCATAACATGTTTTTAATTATGATACTATTAGATATAGTGAAATAATACGACATAAATATTATGAAATAAATAGTAAATTAGCCGAATAAATAAAGAATTTTTATTTTTAAGGAAAATGTTTCGGATTACACTAATTAGTTTTTACTTCAAAATCAACATTTTTCAAATTAATATAAATAATTTATAAAGCATTATGTACAGATTATTCATAAGACAAAATTTCAGTAACGAATTTTAATATTTCCTTATTTTTTTCTTCGGGTGACTGTAGAATAAAATTCATGACTTTCTTTAGATCTAAAAGTAATTTCATTTTATTGTAACTTGGAAAATTAAAATATTCCATTTTTTGAATAGTGTATAATGAAGTATTTTTAAAAATTTGTAATTGCAACAATTTTACTTTCAAAGAAAACGAACAAATGAAAGTCCTTTTCAGTAGAACAATGTCTGTGAACTAATTTGTATCGGTGTCTTGCCTTTAATAAACTAATCGTGCAAATCAATTCATTATGCTAATTGATAATAAACATGGATTTAAATGTCATATACAGATTTCAATTGAATGAAAAATTGTTTTTGTGCGTAAAATACCTTTTGTTAACAAAATGAAATAGAATAGCAGAATTAGCAATAATAATACAAAACGACGAAACCAATTGAATTATGCTCACTTAACTAATTAAAATAGCTAATTCTGTTTGCTCATATGCGATGAATAGAAAGTACTAGGAGAAAAGACTGGTAAAAGAGAATCTAATGAATTAAACATGCTGAAGAGCTTGTTTAAAAGCGATAGTGAACTCTTTTGAATTAACATAATTGCAATTTCCTTCAAAATTTATTTATCAACAATCATTTAAATGGAAATTGTTGCCTTGTTGCTTTTTGTATCAATTAGTCATTTGTAACATGAAAACTAAGAAGCATATATTGTTTGATGGTGGGCACTAAATAGATTTGCATTCATTTCTTTTTGAACTTGATTTATTTTGCATTTAAAATGTATAAATTATTGTTACTTCTGCAATTTTTAAGGGCAATTGGAAGTTTTTATAAGGAGAGTTGTGCAAACAATTTTACCCTATTGTTTGAATGTTTATGTATGTTGAATACAATCAATAAGAAAATGCGATAAGTAAATTTGTATTTTGTAAAGTACCCAAAAAAGTTATTAGTGATTATAATTTTATAACTTATTCCGGCAGAGTCCCGAAAACTCGGCTCTCTATAACCCGGCAGTCCAGATAACGCGGCCATATCCCTACAAATCGGTTAAATACCAAGTGTAGACACGTCAGGCTGAAATGTGAAAGACATTGTGTATTTCATTTTAAAATTAGCCAGCATTTGCAAAATCGACTACTTGATTTTCATTATAAACAGTTTCATCTTTTCGTTAAACATTTTTCTGAGGTGTATCTGATTAGGTAAATTACTATATAAAAAGGATTTATTAATTTTCATTTCCATGTACTAAATTCTCTATACTTTATAAAGTACGTACTTTTCCTTTTTTTTTTTTAATATTTTGGCTGTATATTTTCTTTCGTATTCTCAAGAAAACGGTACGTACAAGTGCATTGCAATATTTTTGATTAAACACTCGTACTTATTCTTTTTTAATCCCATTCTCGATAACTCGGCATTTTCATAAATTTGG
The DNA here is from genome assembly GCA_019973955.1 of Trichonephila inaurata madagascariensis. Classification (NCBI taxonomy): domain Eukaryota; kingdom Metazoa; phylum Arthropoda; class Arachnida; order Araneae; family Nephilidae; genus Trichonephila; species Trichonephila inaurata. The sequence goes on from BMAV01001843.1 coordinate 287,856, forward strand.
CCACCCTTCGGTCAACATTAGACCGAGTTTTCTTGATTCTAATGCAGCGTATCTCATGCTACTCCCTTCTTCGGAGGACAATTTTCAATAGAATAATATTTAAAGTTCCCTTATTCCACAAGAGGAGTAGTAAGATAAACTCGAATAGACCCGTTACGATTTGAATTTGGGAGCATTGTACAAGCAGTATAATTTGTATTTTGTGTGAATGCATATTATTAACTTCATAAGTGCCACTGTCGTCAATATTCTTCTCACTCAACCCAAGAATTATGTGTTCTGGACGTGTATATTCGTCCTTCCGAAATACGATTCTATTCTTTGCGCTGCTGTCAGTAAAACTAATCTGAAGGCTTTGGAATGCAATAAAATAGTTTTGACAGTGTTTGCGAAGGATTTACTTATTTCAGAGAAAAATTGGCTTATTTGTGGCTTTTTTCCCTCCCCAAATGCACCGCATACGTTCACTTATGTAAAAAACGGTGGTACTGGAGAGTGATTTGTACAACTTTTAATCTTCAATAAAGGGTTAACAAATGCTCAATTAGGGTTTAAACATTCCCATCTGAATCAGTGAATGAGAGAACGATTTTAATGCACTGAAAAACAACACCAGAAGTGGGTACTGGAAACGGATCTAATGATTTTGAACCAGATGAGGATAATACCCGAGGTGATATCCCCTCTCAAAACTAACACACCACACCAACAGGGGAAGTTTGACTCTGGACGTATGTATCATGTATCAGCTTTTCTAAACGGCGTATTTCAGTGGCATTGCATTTTGAACCACGAGCTCACGACAATGAACAGTCAACTACAGTGACCACATTTCTGCATCAGACAGATGTTTTTGGTATTTACATAAATGAATTATTTCTATTTGATTAAAATATATATGAGTTCTTATCTTATCTTCGAGCATAAAATGACTTTATTACCTTTGACGTTATGCATATCAAGCAAATTTCGCGAAGTACAAAGATCAGAAATTATTTTGTGTCCATAAAGGAGATAGAAGTATTTGAGAAAAAAATTCTGCAGTCAGTTTTGATAACGGATTTTACCTTTTACCTTCATTTTTCAACCGTGACAGAATTTGAAGAAGAAAAATGGAATTACAGAGTATAGAAATCGTTTTCTAGAATTCCAACTTTTCATTATTCTTCATCTAAAACCTTTTCTTGTTTTAAAAGTGGGTACTAAAAGTTCATTTAACCTAAAATGAAAAAAAAAGTATTCTAGAATCAAAGTACTTTAGGATCGATAAAAAGGAAAGTCTGAAATATGAAGCTATGTCAAGCACAGCTGGTAAAAATAAATCTTTTTCGCAAGTTAAAATAAAATTTTGTGTGGGACACACATTTTTACAAAATTGTATACAAACTGAGAAACTTAATTTTAGTAATTGGTTATTATTACAAAAAACAACAATTATTTTCTTTCTAGCCTATTCTTTACGTTTACAACGAATATATTTTTAACTTTTATGTGCGTTTCTTTGCAAGTTTATAGTTTCGCTAACTAGTATAATAAGATTGTTCATGTTGACTGAATGCTGTATGTGCATTATAATTAGTATTCATAGAAACAAGGAAGTGGTACATTCAAAAGATCTTTAGAAGACTAGACAGTTTCTTTAATACAAAATAATGAAAGTAGGAATTTCTAAATGTCGCATTTTGAAGTAATGAGAGCATGTCTATAATAATACTTTTGTTTTTTTTTGCTATCGGAGAGCAGATTATTTACTAAACTAAAGAAGGCAAATGTTTATTTAGAAAAACGCTGCTATATCTTACTACTATTTCATTTATGAATGATTTGCGACTTTCAATAATATTTTTTGGTGTACATAAACTTCCATTGGTAATCAAAATTAAGAAAAAGCTTCGATTTAATTGATTATCTCTAAAACTACTGGGAATATCTTAATGAAATTTGGTATGTATATAGGGCTGATATAATGCAAAACATAACCTTTCAACAGTTAAAATATACATTCATGATCATGCATAACACTCATCGAAGTCGGAAGATATAGGAAACAGCTGTTGCTGAATATAATTTTAAAAAAAATTAGTTAATGGAAGGTATGGTAACCCCCCCCCCCTTTCAGGTAAACAAGCTTCACACCGTGATGTTATACATGAAATAAGGGAATTCATAAGTTTCTGTGGAAATTAATAATTTTTTTTTTAGTTCAGTTAATACTTAGAAATAGTTATAGTTTCTATTAAAATACAGAACACAGAATCAAAACAATCAATGTCATTCTGTACCATTAATTTCAATTCGCCTCGCTAATAGCATTCAGTAGCACGAATCTAGATTACTGATACAAATAACTTAACTCAGTGGCGCGACATCCCATGAGAGACAAAGCCTATTATGCCCAACTCAGTATACGCGACCTTGGGCCCTAAGGTGCACGAGGAGATGCTCCGGTCAGGAGGTCAGTCTGACCGGACAACCCCCAGTGTTAAGTTCCCAAGCAAGCTTGGTACTCATTTTATCCACCCACTGAAGGGATGAAAGGCTGAGTCAATCTTGCCCAGCCCAGGAGTTTGAACCTCGGACCTGTGGTGGGGAAGCGCGATGCACTAACCACTCAATCACTGCGCTGTAATTACTAATACAAATGCCATGATATTAATTTTTAAAACAAGATTCTGTACAGACACAACTCTTTGTTATTTTAGTAATTTACTGGATAATATAACAAACACTTGAAATCCTGAATTTGCTAGTGGAAAAATATAGCATTCAGAAGGAAAACATTTGAGAATGTAGTATATTTCCCTTAGAGCTTATGCTTCAATTTATCTATAGTAGTAGTATCAAAAGTTTTGAGAAAGAGGACAAAATATGTTTCATTCATGCAATAAGTTCTCTATTTGCTTTGGTTATTCCTTCGACGCGTTGTTAACGGATCAAACACTGCAGTCCACTAAAATACGATCCAAGCGATCAATCCTGCATAAATATTGATATGGGTTAAGATTTCAGTGTACACGTGGATGAAATCTCTGCTTGCTCAGAACTTAAATGAAATGTAGTAGAGTTAACTTATGAATCATCATTACAGGTTAATGGATGAAGGGACTGCGAGTTTTCATCTTCAGGTTTACCAACAGTAATACACACAGAACATTGTTTCTTTTTCATATAGTTTTATTGATCTTTTTAAATTTTGGATTAATGATCATTTAGTATTTTTAAATTACTCTGATGATTGTTTAAAGCAATTAACTGTTTTAATCATTCATTTTATTGTGATATTTTTTTTTTCTCCCCCCCAAGCTTTTTTTTGTGATAAATCTCAGATTTTTTTTTAATTTTGCCGTTATTTTCTATTGAAAAGAAAATGATGCAAATTTTTTTTAATTTTGATAAAAATATGTTAAAGATTAAATTAAATTTTGAAGTATTTAAATGACTCATGTCTACTTTTTAATAGTTTCAGCATAATATTATTAAAGAATGCAAAAAGAAGCATAATATATTTACAGAAATAGTGCATTACTCCTTAAAAAGGGTCTATTAAACTCCCTAAATACAATGAGTCACATAAAAATATACTGGGATTATTAAACTAACCACGGTTGTATTGAATGTTAAGAAATAATATTCTACACCATGAAAGTTCCTTTGATGCTTATGAGTTAATCATTTATAAAGGAGAAATATGATACATCACATTTCCTATTGCAGAACTTCGCAAACTTTTAACAGATGCGACCCTATTTTCAATCATAATTTTCATCGTGCCCCTCAAAAAATAACAATGTATTGAATGCAATAATAGCAATAATAATGCATTTTGACTTTAAAAAGCTACAATATGTCATTTTAATTATAAACCGTACAAATTATCAAAATAAGTATTAAGTTTTGTATGTGTTACTTTTAAGTGATAAATATTTTAAGTTACTTTTAGTAAAAGGATAAGTATTAGGTTACTTTTTCTTTCTAAGTTTTAAATTGGAACAGATTGCAAAACTATTTTTGATTATATATAAATTAAGTATTTATCTTCTTATATATAATCATCTATTTCTCTAGAAGTACAAATGTCACCAGAAAAATAGTTTTGTCTCTGATGCTCTTTATCTTATATCCATCACATCTGACATTCTCACGGACATCTGTGCACCCGTCTGAACAACCTATTGGGATTAGAATCATATTCTAAGATTAAACTCTCCTTTGAAAAACTTTGATCTGCAAAACCCATCTGACGGGAGTCTCACTAGCAATAATTAAATTTGTTCTTAATTTAATAATAATACATTAAGTATCAAATACATGGGGTGGTATATATTTGAAGCCTTTTTAAGAATATTATATGAGTGTAATTGTATATATATATTCCTTTTTATTATGTCAGAACTTATTTTGTTTTGCTTCAGTAAATTAATATTTTAAATAATCTTTTATTTCCGACTTTTCAATATGCTCGCGCTCCCCACTTAGGATTATCACGTACCCTTTGAAACCCACCCACAGTTTTTAGAATCCTATAGCGGTCCCATTGCGTAAAGTAAAAAAAAAAGTTCTAGAAGCGAGAATATTACCTCGTTTTTTTGAAAATATAACCGTTCTAATTTTAGTTTTTACTTCAAAAGATGCATTGTGACTTTTGTTTCAATATATTTTTTTTATTTTCCACATGCACAAATATTGGTTTTAATTCAAATACAGTCATATTAACTTTTTTTGAAACTTCTTCACAAAGCTTCAAACTCTGAATTACGGCCTGGAATTCTTTCGATTACATTACCTTTGAGACACAACCTTTCATGTTGATGAGCAATAAAAGTATCTTTAAATAAAGGCTTCCTGTCATGCTACCAACTCATTTTACACTGGTAACACAGATCTCTGTTATTTTTTATTCCATTAAATCTTTACCCCAATAACTTCCTTTTGCAGTCTAGAACTCACAATGTTTCCGAAATAAATTGTATCAGTTTTATTTTCAATATAGTCTTTGATTTCTAAAGTGTAGGCTTGTTTATTGCAATATAAAAAGTGAAAAATGGAAGTACAGTTATTTTATCACCTTTTTTTTCTATGATGTAATAAAAAACTTGTCATTAAAAATAGCTCATCTGTGAGTTCTTTAGCTGCATCTATAAGCATATAAAACATTTAACATAACTAAATACAATATCAGCTTTAATTTTACCTTAGGGTCTTTCTTAAGGAGGATTATATATTTTTTTAGGATATTTTTAACTATTTCCTACTTCTGAATAAAAAGTATTGATGCGAAACCATTTAATTACAATTCTCAAAAACTAAATAAACCCAAGTTCAATTTGACTTTGTTCGCATCAAGGCAAATGTAAAATCAACTAGATTAAACTACATAAAGATTAAATGATCTCTATTAGACGTTATAATTAAATTTATTATTGCACAGTTAAAATTTACATTTACAAAAAGAAAACAATAAAGAACATAGCTTTTAGTATGCTCCAAGAGAGAGAAGCGCATGTTCAGCTGGGGTATCCATGGTTGGTGAGTTCGCACTCCTACATTATTAATCTAAAAATTTTAAGGAAAAATCTCTATCGAAATTGGCGCACGTCTCTTTATATAGTGAAATGGATCCCTCCTTTATCTTGGGGCCGGACTAAATTCTGTCTTCCAAGCTGAATCTGCGATTCATTGTTCCCAATCGCGCAGAGTTACATTTTACAAAATTTATGGGTCTACCGCGAACCGAGGGGTGCGACAGTCCCTTTTAGAAAGAATGTGACAACATCCGGTCAAAGAAGCAAACATAGAAATTACCAAAAAGGGGGCCGTCTAGCCTCTTATCAGTATTTTCAGATTATAGTTTAGATCTGTTACCCTAACAAATTTTATATGCAGCATTATTTTAAAATAGCAAACTTTTTCTGTTAAAGAGAAAAAGTATATGCATGATTTTTGTTTTCTAAATTTGAACGCTTTGTTTTCAGTAGGTTTCTAAAATATGTTCTAAACATTTACTTATGGATTATTTTTTGAAGTATAAAAAATTTTGAAAGTGTATTCAATTAAACGAAGTTTAAATTTATGCTGTAAAATTAAAGACATTGACATAAAATATATTATTCCCTTATGATTGTTTGAGTTATTTGCGCGAAGTTAATTTTGGAATTGAATTGCTGAAAAATAATTAAAATTATCATTTGAACCATTTTGTATTATGTAATAAATTAAGAAATAAATTAAAAAGCATGTTAACTGGATATTTATTATAATAATGTGAATGATTTTCTTAATACTTAAAATTTATTTCGAAAGAGCTAAATGTTTAATAATTAAAAAACTGAAATATGTAGAGACTAGTAGTTATTTCGAATAATACTTTTCACAGAAATTCCACAAGCAGACATATTCTTAAAAAATTGTTTTAAAATTAAATTAATACAACATTAGTATTTCATGTTTCAAAATCGTTGAGTTACCAAATATTCATAAGCGTGAGAATTTAATGCATTCATTTACGTTGATTTATTTTATTTACAATATAAAGCTAATTAGAGAAAGATTGGATAACTGTTTTGGCTCGGGGGCCACTTTGTGAAAGAGAAGTGCTGTACCCTTTTATATAATTGATTGATTTCATTATTTGAATTTGCATTCCAGAAAAGGTATAAATTGCCCCATTTTAAGATCAACAAATATAAATTAAATAAAACAGCGTTAGTTTTAGTCAATTTACTTATTGTGCTACTTTTATATTATCTGTAGCTGCGAACACATTTAAAATTAGTATAATTATAACGAGACAAATGTACCCTATTACATTTTTCTACATATTTTTAATATAAGGAGTAATATTGCTAGTTGATATCTCCCCTCAACTTTCTTCATACATGGAAAAGAAAATGTTTTTATTCTAATCACGACCCTTCTATCATGAAGAAAAATATCATGGATGAAAAAACATACATTTTCTACAGAAAATAGGATTTAAAGGAGGCATAAGAGAGTAGGATTTAAAACTGCTGTGAAGGCGACTGACTGCGTTCGAAATCGTGATTTTAAAAAGGCGTACATTTGAACTATGGTTTGATATTTAGTGTCAGTTGCCTTAGAACATTTATATAAATAATATTGTCTTAAGGTATCCGACTACGTTCGGAACCGTGATATTCCAAAAGCGTATAAATGGATAACATTTATGAAATTAGTGTCACTTAGATTAGAAAGTGTATATAAAAGTGTTTTAAGAATAGTATTAAAATAAAAAATTATTTAAGTACAATATTTTGACAAAAAATGAACATAGAATGACACATTTTCAAAATATTTTCCTTTTTGTGAAAATGCTTCTATTATAATAATTTTGCCTAGAGAGAAGCTCAGACCTCTGTACAGAGCTCAATCCAGAATTTTTGAAATATATAAATTAGAAGTGGGTTTATCCATGTTTTACGACAACAGAGATAGAAAACTTTAAGAAAAAAAAAAAACGCCGATAGTTATTTCCAATGGGTTGTAACTTGAAAATAATGCGAATTTTTTCAAAAATCATGAAGGGCCTCTGCACAAAAGTTCTGAGCTATATAGAGGCAAAATACTATTATAATAGAAGCATTTTTCTCACTGTAAGAGAAGGCTGAAATATTTTAAAAATTTTCTGCTAAATTTTTGCCGAAATATTGTATAAGTAAATAATTTTTTCTCGTACCGTCCTTAAAACAATTTTATACATGTATTCTAATCTAAGTGACACCAAATATCCTGAAATGACCCATTTATGTGCTTTTTAGAAAATCACTTGTCCGAACGTGTCGGATACCTTAAGGATATGATTACGAGAAGAGGTTAATTAAAAGCAGTTTAGACAAAGAATAAAGGAAAAAAATGACAAATTTTCAAAACATTATTTTCTTATATGAAAGAGGCTACTATAATAATAATACCTTGTCTATATAAAGCTATGTAATATATATCGGGACTAAACTAAAATTTATGGAAAAATTCCCATAATTTTCAGAGTTATGATCAATTCTAAATGAATACTAGTGTTTTTTGCTTATAGATGTTTTGTTCTGACATTATGTTGAAACAAATCCTCTTTTTAAATTATGTATTACAAAAGTCTTACTCAATCTCCGTTACATAAGCCTTCTAGCTATATATATAGGCAAAGTAATATATCATAGTCTTTCTCACAAAAGTCGAATGTGTTGAGAAAACATGTACTTTCTTAATTTTCTGCCAAAAAATTGCATATAAGTTATTTTTTCTTGCTATAACTTTCCTAAGACAGTTTCTTATGTATATTCTAATTCAAGTGACACTAAATATATATAAAAATCATTTATACGCTTTTTTCAAATCGCGGTTCAGGAAGAAGTCAGTTACCTTAATTATCTCGTAATCTGTAGCATTCTGGAGTAAAATTATTCCGGAGGATATATATAATTTTCCCACTGTTGGGAATTTAACATGATTGTTTAATTTCTTATGTGATTGTATATTCTCAAATCGCTTTTGAATAGAATATTCTGACTCAAATCTTTTGGATTGATTAATATTCATAATTATCCTTAACCTAAAAGTTAATGTTGATAATTTTAATCAAAAATGATCGAAAGGTAAGTTTATGGAAAATGTTGCTTGATAGCAAATTCATGAACTATGTTTCATAGTTTTGAACTCTTTTCATAGTTTCAAACTTCCTCACTTGCTTTATACACTATTTAAAAGTATGCAAGTCACACAGCTAATGTGTTATGAAAGGAGACTGACTTATTAAGTAATAATTAAACCTACGTAGAAAAGCAATAATTATTCACATCAATTATAGAATTCTGATTTGATAGTCATGTCATTGCAACTAAGTACACGCAACTCTTGAATTAGATTATTTAATTAGAAAATTATACATTAATGTAGACGGATTATATTTAGATAGGAAGAATGTTTGAGAACTAATCGACCCGTTTAAGCAGAAAGAGAGCTATCGAGTATAGTATCTTGAAATTTGGAATGTTTGAATTCCACTCGCATAAAGTTCTTGTCTTTAAAAAAATATAAGAATAAATACATAAATATTTATTATAAAAAGGAGTATAATACATCATAATATTGTTACAATTTTTAAATTAATGCTCAATTTCATCTTAAAATAGTATAAATAATTTGTACCTGGATGTTTAATACTTTAATATTATACTTTCTGTTGTATTTATATTCTGATGAAAATTCTAATATTCGCAAGGAAATCCGTCCCTCACATTATAATGGGCTTTCCTTGGAAATTTGGTGAAATATTGGTGACATAGTCAAGTTGGCATTATTTTTGGCAACCATATCTGGTGACCTGGGGACCATTTTGTTGACCATATTTAGTGAATTGGCGACTTATGGATGTTTTTGGAAATCGCTGGAGAAATTGATGACATCACGATTTATGACGTAAGTGGATTTCTCGAGAAAGCACTGGAAGGTAGCCGTGCAGACTATAAATAGCAGTTGTTCGCCAAAACTGGGTCAGTTTTACTTCAGCTGCTTAAAAGTTCACTAGTGAGTGGTTGCTCGTAGATAAATTTTAACTTTACGTGCCTGTATTTTTAGACACTATAGTTGTGTCTGAGCGTCAGACAAGGGGTGAAATCTTTAGTAATTTATTGTGCTGATTTTTTGCTGATTCTGAATTTAAAGGGTTGTTTCGACAAAAATTTCCCTCGCTCTTTAAAGGGATCCAACTACTTCGGGAAACCCTGATTTTTTAAAAGCGTATAAAGGATAATATTTGTGATATTTAGTGTCACTTAGATTGAAAATGTATTTAAAATTGTTTTTAAAAATAGTATTACAATAAAAAATTTTTTCATACAATATTTTGACAAAAAAAGCACATAGAATGCCATTTTTAAAATATTCTCCTTTTTTGAAAATGCTTCTATTATAAAAATATTTTTTGTAATAGCTCCCCAAAAACCCGTACAGGGTCAACTAAATTTTGAAATTAAACTTAAAGGAAAAGTTTGGGGGGTTTTTTTTTTGGGATAACCTGAAAATAATTTAATTTTTTAAATAAAAAGTTCAGACTCCTGAAAGTTTTATTTATATAAGCTAAATTTTTTTATTTTAGAAGCATTTTTATTAAAGGAGAAAAATTTTTAAAAAAAGGGTTTTTCTTTTAATTTTTAA
>BMAV01001845.1:0-20535 GCA_019973955.1 Trichonephila inaurata madagascariensis
TGTTTTCAATTTTTACACTAACTAGGATTGTTGAAAATTATGGATTTATTGCAAGCATTAGTACATTATATTGAAGCATTTGCATAGAATATTTTCTTTTATGAAAATACAAATGCAAGAAATTTAAAATTTTATATAAACACACACACTAATTACAATGTTTAAAAAGAAAAAAAATATCAAATTTTATGCTATGAACTGTTACAAATGGTAATTTATTTAGTTTTTAAGCAATTTTTAGAAGCTTTAGCTGCAACTTTGTTTTGAAGCATTTTTTAATTAATTACTTTTAAGACCTTTGCTCTGTTATAGAAACTTTTTTAAAAAACACCATAGCAAAAATTTATTTATTTGGAATAAATTTACACACACAATTTTTTTTTTTTTGCTTATTTTGTATAATGAAAAAATATCATTCCAAATATGCATTAAATGTTTAAAAATTTTCTTTCAAAATCAATAGAACTAATACTATTTTAAACCACATAAACATAAAAAAAATTTATATAACGTAATCATCCTATAAGTCAATTATTTAGAAAATTATGATATATTTAAGCTTCTTTAAAAACTAATAGAAACCTTGTTGCATCAAGAAATATCAAGTTTTATTCCTTTCCTCTCATATTCTAACATGTTCGCTTTACTACTATAGCATTACTTCTCGGATTCTTCCTATTCAATGATCTAGGATTCTTCCTGGGATTCTATGATCTGATTCTTCCTGTCCACACAAATCCCTTTTTCCCCTATCCAAAAATCCCTATTTTCTAAAGATTTTCCTGCCCCCAACGCTACGTCGCTCAGGGACCCTATGCGTCTGACGTCATCGCTCCGAATTCTTTCATTGGGCATTGAAATGCCTCTCGATTCACTTCGGTTTGTTTGGGGTCGCCATCTCTTACATCTCTCTCTCTCGAAATATATTAAAAATTTAAAACATTCTAATTATTCGAAACTAATTAATTCCTACATATATACATTTTAAAATTTGATTCCGATTGAAAATAATTCCATTCAAACAATAGTCTCTTTTAAATTTTTTCTCTGTCAGTGGTGTGCCCAACACATTTTTAACCCGCGGTCGCTTGCGCCTGTTTTTGCTACCTTCGTTACTCGCGGGGTGTAGAGAACACCCCAAACTTTTAACACGTGTATTTAATTATGAAAATAAAATTAAGTCATTATGATACATATTTATAAAGTACAATATCTTTTTTGTATTATACAAATAAAATTATTAAATTTATTGCATACAAATTAGACTAACATAAATTTAAACTAAACCTACAAAATTTTCATTTTAAAACACATAATTTCGTTGTTTTTCATAAACCAGTAAAACGTATATACCAGTAATAATCATGCTTTATAATTAATGAGATAATGATAGTAGAAAGTAGAAAAATAATATTTTAATCATTTTCCAAACATTCAGAGCAGACTGTATACAAATGCTCAACTTCTCGCGGGAGTTCTCAGCCTCCCCTTCCAGATAAACTTTTGAAGGTCATTACATTCCAATTGCTCGAGAAAGAGGGATTGCATCAGGCCTGAAGGTTCAATGACCTAAAATGTACAGCTACAGAAAAAATTGTGGTTCTGCGCATTCTTTTTAGAATCCTGTGAGGATTTTCTTGTTGCTGGGGTGTACAGAACACCCCGCGCGAGTGATCGCGGGTTAATTAGATTACCTCTCGGAGCTTTCGACTAAGAATGGACTCTCCATAAGAAAGGTATGTGTATACCTCTACTCTCTGTCAGTATTTCACTTCCCTTTTTTGGCAAATAAATGATCAAAACCTTCATAAATTATATTCCAGATATGGTTTTTACAGAATGTTTTGTAGAATCCTCTAATGGTTGTGAGTCAATATCGTAATTTAAAACTCATAAATTTGTCGTTGAAGCTCTTGTTCCTGTGTTGTTGTCCGAACAAACCAATCCATGGTCAGTGCTGCATGTTATCCGAACTTTTACGAGAGAGCTAGACTAACGTCGCACTATAAAGCAACACGAGAATTATTGGCGCCGGACCTCGTAAGTTTGAACTTCGGTTCAGTGACGAGGACGATACCTGAGAAGGCATCCCATCTCCTGACTACCACATCACACCAACGGAAGTACATTGAACCTCGATAGATTTTCCGTGCCCCTCTGCACGGTAGGTTTTCAGTGGCACCAGGACTCGAATCCACGGAGCTTTCAGAGATAAGGGCTGAATTTGATATCGGGTTGACTGCCACTGGCGTTTATATACGTCTCGCTCAATAGATGCTTTAAATTCCCCGGACGTATATGTACGTCTTTCCAAAATTCGATCATTTTCTTTCACCTGCTAAGACTTTGGAATGCAATCAAATGACCTTGATAGGGGTTGCTAAGAATTTACTTATTTCTGAGGAAATTTGTTTATTTACACCTTTTCTTTCCCCTCCAATACACCGCAAACGTGCGCCTATGTGAAAAACGATGGCTCTAGAGAGTGAATCCCGTAACTTTTAATCCGCAGTTAAGGGGTTAAAGAAATTTTCACTAAATGAGGACACAAGCTTTTTCTTCATTGGGCTCTAAAAAATATTTAGATTAAATAAAGTAAGTAATTGAGCATGGCCAGTAAGATTATATGTATCCAAGAATTTGACCAAAAGTTATGAGTATTTTTATCTCAGCTTTATATAGTATGTTGAAGCCCAGTGGCTAAGTGGTAGTGTTTCGCGCTTCCACGCCACAGGTCCTGAGCTTAAACTTCGGGCTGGTCAAGGTCAACTCAGCCGTTCATCCTTTCAGTGAGTTGATAAATAAGTACCAAGTTTGCTTGGGAACTAAACACTGGGGGTTTCGCTTCAGACTGACCACCCGATCGGTACATCTTCTCATGCACCTCAGCAACCAAGGTCACGTAAATTGAGACGGGCACAGTAGGCCTTGGCTGTCTAAGGGCTGTTGTACCACTGAGTTTAGTTTATATAGTATGTATTCATGAGAGAGAGCTAGGGGAATCTCTCTAAATATTAATATTTATCTCCTGTGTGTGTGTCGTCGGAGATCTTTTTTGTTATTCTTCATACGTTACAAAAAAGAATGATGTTGGGAAATCTAACAAAAAAAAAACTGTTTTGAAACGTTAATTTGATGTAAATGTAATTACGTACGAAATATTCCAAAATTATTCTATGAGGTTTGTATCCAAGCAAAAGGAAAAAAAAAAAAAAAGTAATATAAGTTGGATTGGGATTATCAGAATAAAGAATAAGTCTTATTTTGCGTGAATTACACTGCTGGCCACACAAAATACAACACTCTGAAGGAAATATGCATACTTTGTGAAATTAACATCATGCATTGGTGGCGATGAAATGTGCAAATCATTAGCTTTATAGCGCAGACGCACATCACGAGTGACCGTAGCGCCACCCACAAGCGGTATATAAGGGAAGAACAGATAGGCGATTTAAAGTACAACAGTTTTTTTTCATTCGTGCGGGTTTTTTTTTTTCTTAAGCTGTTTACCTATGCCTCGTGGAAGAGATCGAGCATCTTTTGAGCAAGTTTCTGAATTCCACCAAAGTGTTGGACGAAACCAAGCAACTGTGATGCGGATATATCATCGCTGGTTGCTGGAGGAAACGACGGGGTCGATCGCACCCACCTCGTTTCATCACTGCCCGTGATGGCAGACGGATTGTGCGCATTTCAGTGATGGATCGCGCTGCCACATCACGAACCACAGCGCAACAGATTCAGTCTGTTACGCATCATTGGATGTCAGCTCGTACCATTCGAAGTCGTTTGCAGAAGAGTGGAATGTCTACAAGGAGTCTATTGGTTCGCTTAACTTGACTGGAAACCACAGGCGTTTGCGCCGCCAATAGTGCGATGAATGGCGGACATGGACAACGGAATGGAACGACACACTGACCAATCCCGCTTCTGACTGCAACATCAAAAAGGTCCTATTCGAGTTTGGAGACACCGTGGGAGAGGCTACTGAACTCTTGCGTTCTGCATCGCCATACTGGTCCTGCACTCGGTATCATGGTTTTGGGTGGTATTGGATTTCACTGCTGCATCCCTCTAGTACGCATTGCCGGTACATTGAACGGCCAGCCCTACATCTCTGAGGTGTTGGAGCCCGTGGTTCTTCCATACATTCAGGGCTTGATGTCAGGCACATTCCAACAGGATAATGCGCGACTACAAGTGGCACGTAATATTCAAGAGTTGTCCTTTACCTATCAGATTGAATTGCTTCCTTGATCCGCTTGTTCTCCCGATCTATCGCCAATCGAAAACGTGTGGTCTATGCTTGCTCAACGATTGGCCCGGGATACACCACCCACCAGATCAACTTTGGCAATATGATGTGGAAGCCGTATGGACTGCTGTACGCGAAGGATACATCCAAAGCCTCTTTGATTCTATGCCGAGGCGTGTGGTGGCTACACCAACTACCGATTTTGTCATCCTCCACACGTCACAAGAGCTGTAATTTGATCTTTGTACACATGCTATCTGCCAAATAAATTTCTCTATAATATCTTTGGTCCTTCTTGGTGTTGTGTGGCCAACAGTGTATTTGGAGTTGAATGTGACAATCGTTACTTCTCAAAATGTAAGGAATTGATTTCATTTGTCTCTATTGAAATAAACATAAAAGAGAATATCATCATTTCTACAATTAAAACGAGCTTTCTGCTTACGATGGGTAAAAGTAGATGAAATAACAATATGCTTGAGAAATGATACAACATTTTTGTCTAGTACCTGAATATATAAGACCTATATTTTTTTATGAATAATCTTTATAAAAAATTCATGCACCAAATAAGTGATTCTCGAAAAAAAGTTGCCCCTCCCTCATGTATAATGGATAAAATAAGACGAAGGTAGCTTCTTTTCATTATTGGAGCAAGAAAAAGGTATTAGAATATTTATGTTGAAAAATCATTGATTTAGAATGAAAAATACTCTAGAGAAATTCAAGAAACTTTTTGTTGATCATTGTAAAGGCATTCGGAATTAAAAATAAACTCATGATTGAATTCGAAACGACCGCAGTTATATGAAGCAGTCTATTTTTAGAATGAACGCAGCCTATTAAAAAAAAAAGTTGCTATGGAAAAAAAAATATATTAGTTAATATATATATATCAAGAGCGTAGATATATTCCACACATTTAAAAGAAAACTAGCAGGAATTGCAATTGAATTCTTTTGAACTCACGGAAAACAGTACCATTTTTAGAACAAATCACCGCTCATTTCATGCGACTAGAATTCTTGTGATATACGAGGGTTGGGGCTGTGACGAAACATATCTCTTTCCCCTATTTTCCAACAGATTCCTTGCCCCTTGCCGACAGAAGCTGCGAAAATTCCAGGCCTTTCCCTAATTGCTGGGAAAAAATTTCGTAACTGGGTGGTCGAGTTTCGGCACCTTTTTTCCCAGCTGACCGGACTGTCAAAAAGAGGCGCCTTAACATTGTGTATTCATTTTCCCACAACTTGGTGACGACGTCGCGTCTGAGAACGTACAAATGTGCACCCAGCCTCGGCGCCTCTTTGGGACTAGCAGAAACGAGACCGATTTGGCGCGGCAGAAGGGTAAGACATCAAGGGAGCCGAGACCTAAAGACGGCAGAAGAACCAGGGGGATTGAGGCCGACAAAGAGATGAGAGGTGGATGACTAGGAGAAAGAGATGATATAAAAAGGGCGAGAGAGTCCGGACAAGAAAAAGACTGGATTTTTGAAGGGAGCCGTTCGGACGTCCCTTGAGCGATAGGAAGAGCGATAACGAGCCCTCGAAGTACAACGGTCTCCTGGCTTGAAAGATCGAAGGAACGGAAGAGAGTGCGAAAGAGACTCGAAATCGTTACGGACCCTTTTGATATTGAACTGTAATAGAATATACCATTTTATTATTTTTTTGATGATTTTGATATTGAAATAAATAGTTAACCAAGAGCTGAGTGAAATCATTACAGGGCAAAAGTCATGGCAACTTTTTTTTTTCTTGAAGATACCAGTCCGATTGGAAAATGTGACATATACAGACGAAAGGACAAGGTGTTAACTACATGTGTGGACAATGAATATCACTGAAATATCGTAACACACTAATTTATTACGGTATTATATATATATATATATATATATATATATGGGCAATATAGTCTTCTCGGTGCAAAAGATTAATAATATAATAGACCCACCGTGTTACTGTACGGTATAGTAAGTCATTATTTCCAAGGGCTTTCACTAATTCACTGTGATATTCCATCGCATTTTTCCCTCGGACACGGCTATTTTGTTGTAAGAACGCTGTTCAACACGGGTTACTGACATCACACGACACTCAACAACTGACTGATTTCACAGCCCTCGCTGCGTTACTACCAGCTATCAGAGAGCCATCTGTTCCTTTGTATACACGCTATGCCTGCAGAACTTCCACATGGCACATATACGTTTGTGATCCATTCACATATATACAAGAGAAAAAGTTGCCATGACTTATGCCCCAACCCTCATACATTAGAATGACAAAAGTATTCTTTTTCGTAAATGTTTCGAAATTCATGACGAATTACTCTGACATTTTGTTTTTGCATGGATATTTGATCGCAATAAGATAAATCAACTACATAGTTTGTGTATAATTTTTTCTTCATTAACCTGTTACTATTAATAAGTGTAATATGAAAGTTTTATATATCATTAGAACCAATACATAACATTTTATTTTTATATTATTAATCAATATCAATCGAATAAATTAAAGAAATCAAATTATTTCGTGGTTAAATAAGTACAGTTAAAAAGATGAATGTTACTATAGTAATTATACTATTCTTAAAGCAGTTATTTAATAGAAAAATTAAAATACGTTTCTCTCGATCTATCTTTACTTGCAATTCCAATGGCATTTACAAATGACATTCTTACAGGAAAATGCACTACGTTATAAAGCCTTTGGTTTCAATTCCTACGAGAGAACTCCTCCTTGTCGGTTCCTTTAATTTTTTGCGAATTCCTCTCCAGATTCAACCGAAAACTCATTCGAAACCTGTTGAAGGGCATTTCCGAACTTTTTGCATTCGATGAGTAAGCTTCATTACGCAATTACGAGTAGTTTCCGAAAGAAGGTGCCTTTCGGAGTCTGAATGGCTCTACTCGTAGATTTTCTAGTAAATCGAAGCGCCTTGTGACGTCATCGCACTGCGACGACGGTAGCTCGTGACGTCACACGCAGCGGCATTCAGGAAAACTCCCAAGTATTGTCTCCTGGAGATCAATGCCCAGTCATTCATGGGCTGAAGACAAGGGGAGGTGGGTTCAGCCAAAAGATAATTATTCATAGTACGCGTGCATTGGTCTGGGAATCAAATAATCAGAAAATAACATTTGCGAAGACTCATAAAAGGATCCATTTTTCATGCTTTTTCTCCAGCACACTACTATTCTCTTTTCATTTCGTAGACACAAGTGACAATTTTTTAGATATATATAAATAAAAAGGGAATTGTATAATTGGGAGGATAACTTCCCACTTACGTATGAGTGGAAAACAAGTGCAATTATTTTTAGACGATATTTTAACATAGTAAAAACTTAAAAAATGCGGGGAAAAATAGATGGTAGTTATTTATGCGTGTTAAAGATGACAGGAGCGGCTCTAGGACCGGACAAACCGGACCCCTGTCCGGGGAGGCAAATTTAAAGGGCGGTATTTGTATCAAATTTCAAAAAATTATATATTTTTTTCGTTTCGATACATTTTCTGAAATATTATTGGGTGTTTGGTATTTCATTTAACGTATCTTATTTCCTTATTTTGTACTCTGTATGATTAAAGTCAGTTTTCTTTTATGCTGAAACTTGTAGGGTTCTAGGTGGGTGATGTGTAGACATATCATATAAAATTTAATATGTTTACACATCTTAGGAGGATAGCTGACATCGGACATGTCCGGTGTCAGCTATCCAAAAGGAACAGGGATAATAAGAGTTTCTGGTTGTTAGAGCCACAAGAGATGTTTTATTTTAGCCTTGAGTAACTGTAATAAACGTTTGTGTGTGTGTGTGTGTTATTCCCACCATCAGTAGACTCTTTTTCGAAGAAATTGGCATGCTGAAATGGATGATTCCTTCTGTTACATTTTACTCGATTGAAATAATAACAGGTAATTACGTCCTTAATTCTGAATTATTTTTTAAGACCTAAAATAATACACTGAAGAGCCAAAAAAAAAACTGGTACAGACATGCGTATGCAAATAAAGAGATATGGAACCAATCATAGTACGACGCTGTAGTCGGCAAAGCCTATATAAGACAACGAATGTCTGGCGCAGTTGTTGGGTAGGTTATTGCTGCTACAATGGCAGCTTATCAAGATTTAAGTGAGTCTGAACGTAATGTTATAGTCGGGGCACGAGAGATAGAACATAGCATCTCCGAGGTAGCGATGAAATTTGGATTTTCACGTACAACCATTTCATGAGTGTACCGTGAATATCGGGAATCCAGTAAAACATCAAATCTACGACATCGCTGCGGCCGGAAAAAGAACTGGACCAACGACGACTGACGTGCTACCCTTCCGCAAATTGCTGCAGATTTTAATGCTGGGCCGTCAACAAGTGTCACCGTGCGAACCATTCAACGAAACATCATCGATATGGGCTTTCGGAGACGAAGGCCCACTCGTGTACCCTTGTTGACTGCACGACACAAAGCTTTACGCCTCACCTATGCCCAACAACACCGACATTGGATTGTTGATAACTGGAAACACTTTGCCTGGTCTGATGAGTCTCGTTTCCAATTGTATCGAGATGATGTACGTATAAGTGGAGACAATCTCATGAATCCGTGGACCCTACATGTCAACAGGGTGCTGGGGGGCTCAAGCTGGTGGAGGCTCTGTGATGGTATGGAGCGTGTGCAATTGGCGTGATATGGGACCCCTGATATGTCTAGATACGAGTCTGATAGGTGACAGGTACGTAAGCATCCTGTCTAATCACCTGCACCCATTCATGTCTATTGAGCATTCCGACGAACTTAGGGAATTTCGGCAGGACAGTGCGACACCCCACACGTCCAGAATTGCTACAGAATAGCTCCAGGAGCACTCTTCTGAATTTAGACACTCCTGCTGGCAACCAAAATCCCCAGACATGAACATTATTGAATATATTTGCGATGCCTTGCAACGTGCTGTTCAGAAGAGATCTCCACCCCCTCTTACTGATTTATGGGCAGCCCTGCAGGATTCATGGTGTCCATTACCTCCAGCATTACTTTAGACATTAATCGAATCCATGCCACGTCGTGTTGCGGCACTTCTGCGTGCTCGTGGGGGCTCTACACGATATTAAGCAGGTGTACCAGTTTTTTGGCTCTTCAGTGTATATATATATACACTGAAGAGCCAAAAAAACTGGTATATATATTATTATTATTATTATGTTGCATTTTTGTTCGCGAGAATTTTCAAGTTTTATAAGGGTGTATCTATGTGAACAATTTATCTTTATTCATAATTTTTTTTGGTTTTGGGAAGAGGGATGGCATTTCCCATTTTTGTCCGGGGCGGCAAAACTGCTAGAGTCGGCCTGTAGATGAACAACCATTAGTTCAGTGTTTAATAAACTTTTTTGAAGGATAAGAGAACTGGTAACGATTCATCTGTATTGTGGAAATCAATGGAATTAAAAACCGATATAACTTTCTGTCTTGATGCTAATTTAAAAAGAAAGAACTGATTCTTCATTCGTGCATTATTTACAGTTATAGTGTGGTGTGTGTGTGTGTGTGAACTTTTTTTCTCACCTTGAAGTTTATGAAGCTTTAACCAATTTGGAATTCTCATATAGTAATGAATAAATCTCAAGTTTTAAATAACAATCCCTTAAAACAGCCCAGAACAATAAAGGAGAATCAGATTGCAAAAAATAATGCACTTTTTATTGATTTTATTCAATTTTAATTTTAGAAACAACACACACACTGAGGTTATTTTAATCTCTCTTATCTATCTCATGAGAGCTTTCAACTCCGTTACAAAAACTTCATTGAATTCTGTAAAAGATATAACATATAAATGACTTATACTACATTTTATAGTATATTTTGCGAAAAAAATTTAAGCATATTAAAGAAATTTTAATTTCTTTCTAAAATATGTATTCATAAAATAATTAAACAGAAATTATATTTTACAATTTGGTAGAGAAAAATTTAATTAAAATAATTGAAGAAAACAACAATATTCAGTTCAAAATTTTAAGGAAATCAATTTCACAATTCTCAAAATCTAATATATTATTTTTATGCTCGTATTATATACGTTTTATTGTTTTTAATTTTTCCGTAAAACAATTGATAATTATTTCTTATATATTGTATTGCATTTTTTCTTTTTTTTTATTTATTTAAAAGTATTGTTCAGGAAGTGACTGTTTCCAAATATAACTCTGCTCTGTGTTGGCTTTCTATTTAATTTACATAGTAAGGCGGAAGGGTAAACCATAATTTTAAAGAATATCAAAAACAGGAGGAAATTCATTTTCTGATTGAATCCAAATTTCGTAAAACTAATCTAAATGTTTGTATGCATATATATATATATATATATTCCTTTTTTCTTATTAATTTTACTGCATTCAAGTATATTTTCAACATGGCTGGAAAAAAAGGAATCAACTAAATCCTGCAGGTAAGTATTACAACATCAGGAGTAATAAATTATCTTTATCAGTTCACATTTTATAATTTTGTTTTAATTCACTAATAATTCACGTTTCTCTTCCTCATATGTTTTGTGGCTGGTGTTGCTTATGCCACCTGATCGACAGAGCCACATCGAGGTCCAAGAAATTCATCATGGCAAGGGGCTAGTTTTTTACGCCTCTCGTTAGCCGTAACTTTGAGCACCGTGCAGGTAACAGTACGATTTGGCTAGGTTCCACCCCAATTTTCCTCTCTAATCCTGTTGGTGATTAGAGGCCCCCACTTCTCTTCCCCTTTCACCAACCCCACGAGAGAACATGCGGCTCGACGGCTATTTAGAGTACCCACCATGCCGCGAAGGCATTATACATTTACAAGCATCCATGCTTTCTCCGGGGCTACGACACCGGAATAAATTGGATTCCGCAAAAATTAGTTGAGGATTAATGAATGGGTAAGCTGTTGGACATTATGTTGTACTGGGATATATATATATATATATATATATATATAGGGATGTATATTATTTATGCAGGTGGTTTCTTTATTAGTAAAATGCAAGAAAAGAAACTGATAAATATAAAATTACTATTTAATTATTTTCAGGAACATTAAAATATGTTTAAAAATACAGTAGAATAAAAGATAACGTTTAGGGATTATTTCACTTCTATTCTATACTCCGAGCTATCCCTGGGTTCATCGAAGCTCTTTATTGGAACTTCATTGAATGGAATATTTTAATATATATATGAGGTGAGGGTTCACACCACTCCCCGGGTTGGAAAGGCCTTGTTTGTATACAACACATTTAATTAATTAAAAAAAAGTGACGGCACAACACAAATACTAAATTAAGATGAATAAAAAGGAGCTAACGAAATGTCCATCCTCTCTACACGACGTCCATGTTTGCTGGAAACAGTTAGTCACAGTTGCAATCAATGATGGTGGTTTCAGTTAAGAGTTGATGCTACGCCAACTGGCGTAGATGGATATAGCAGTAAATAAATGAAAAAGAAATCCTAAAACATCTTCAGATCAAACCAAAAGAGCATATATATTTATGTGTGTGTAGTATCCACCCACCAGAGAGCGACTATTGACTGGAACCGCAGACATTCACTGTAACTTTAATTGCGGCAGACATATAAAGCCGAGCGCAAAACGAAGAGAATAGAGAATGGACGTGTTGCGTGGATAGTTCGCCAGCTGATGTCCAGGGCAGCCACCGCCCTCCTTTTCATTCATTCTATTTCAGTATTTGTTTTGTGCCGTCTTCGTTTTAACTTATTAAATGTTTAAAAACGCGAAGTGCTTCTGCGTCTTCTTCATTTCCATACATATATATGTAATAATTCCCTATAGTATCCTATTTGTTTTAACTCTTTTTACTAATATTTAAACAAACTTTAATTCTTTGGTTTAAAAATAACACTGTAATCTTAATCGTAATCGGCTAGTCCGAAATCCCTGTCCCGTCCATTCTATCCAATCAGAACTACTATTACATAATAATCACTCGCTTGCCACTGCCGGTATAAAAGCGAAAATCTTGTGTGATCACGCTCTTTGTCTGTTTGCCTTCATCATGTAATCGTCATCGTTCCTTTTTGTCTCAGCCTCGTCCACGTAAAAATGTAAATAGCTGCAGCTCTCTTTGTCTTTGTGTTGTGTCCTCTAAGATGTCGCTGCTGCTTGTCTCCTGTCCGCTTTGATTTATAATCGTCGCAAGTTTGTATCGTCAACGTGAACGTGTACCGCAATTTTGTCCTCAGCTTTTGATGTGTGCGTCACAATAAAAAAGATGAACGTCCACACTAAAAAGATGTTTTCTTGAAACCCTCTCTACTAACACCCGACAAATATACCACTCGGCCAATACGTTACAGAAAGTCGACAAGGATAGTTTCCTGCCGCGAAGAGGTGCAAGAAAAAGATGAAAAATTAAAAGAAATAAGAAAAATTTGTCAATATTTCACGTAATGTCTAAAAAAGAAATCTTACACCAAAATTTTAAAAAGTGCAGCGCCAAAATGAAGGGGGAAAAAAAATTCTGCGTATGTTTTCATTCATCTGATGTGCAAAGGTGTCCGGAAAAAAAAAGAAAACTCCCGTTTCCCTGCTTCGTCGAAAAGCTTCGTCTTCCGAATCTGCAATAGTATACACCAGAGAAAAAAATAGTTTATTTCATCTGCCTATATGTGTTAAAACAAAACAGTCTACAATTCAATCATTAGTTCTGTGTTCCAATTAAAAAGATAGAACGCTTCTAACCTTGAAGTGCAAAGGATGTGTTTTGGTTTAAAGTAATGTGAAAAAATATGCAACACTAGCTATTTTTCAGCCCAGTGATGTCTTTCTTTTTTCTTTTTTTTTTATTCTGCTTTAAATTGAGTTTATATTATTTTCTAAATTGGTTTTTAAATTATTGATTTTAAAATATTGAAGAAATTTATTATTATTAATATGACTGATGATAATTTACAAATAAATTTAAAGTTTAAAATGCTATCTCGTATAACCAGTTTAATTCCAAAAAATGATATTGATATAAATTTATGGTTTTTAAATTTATGGTTTCAAAATATGTGTAACAAGTTATTTTTATTTTCCAATTATATCTAAAATTATTGATTGGGCAGTCAACTCCACCTATTATTGTGTATGTGTTCTTATAAAGTTACAATTTTAAAAACGTTTCCAGACATCTCGGGCTTACATTTTTGGTTAAATTTACTCAATGCTATTTTTTGTATTCAAAAGAAAATGCATAGCTCATAATTAATATTTTTGGTTTTGAATGTGAGAATTAGTGCTTTTATAGTTTTTTCAAGTATTTGTTGAATTCTTACCATTGTTTTGATATTTTTATTTTGAGAATTTTGTGTTGATATATTAATGTGGTTTTAAGAATTTTTATTATGATAAGATTTACTCTATTACAATGATACAATTTATTTGATATTAAAATAAACAACTTTTAATGTGTATAAAATGATAGTGGTTTTGAGAGCACTTAGAACTGAGAAAATATTAATAAATAAATAAAAGTATAAGCAAATGTTTACATATAAAAGTAATACTAAATAAGAACGGTTTTGTAAAGATTGTGTATAGCGAGTACCTCGAAGGACTACACCTTTGACTGTCAAAATACTGTTGCCTTTTAACATGTACCTTTTTAAGAATTAAAGCATAATATAAATAAAAAATAAATCATAAATAGTATAAAAAATATATTCTTTTTTTCGTTTGACTTGCAATTTCCAGTCTTGGGAAATTTCTGTTTTTGAAGTTATTGTGCAGTATACACGATAAGAAGGAAAACTTGTCTTAATGATTGTGCAAAGCGTGGGTCAGTCTCTTAAATTGTTTTTTTAGCCTGTTTTCACCCTTAGTGCTCTTTCTTGTATTCAATTTTGGATCTATTTTTTAAGAAATTATAATGTTAAACAGTTATTAACTACTTCTCATTATCCCCAGACAAATGGGAAATGTGAACGTGTAAATCAGTCTATTGTAACTAAATTAAGATGTAAATAAAATTTTCTCTAAAAAAATTTCCTTTGGGGCCCAAAATTCTGAACAAGTAATTAATGAGTATAACTTAACACCCCATTCGTCACAAAAATTCCCCCCTGCATATTTTTTATTTGTCCTTTACCAATAACCTCCATTAGTACAAAATCAAGTTTCCCTCCCGTTGAAAAGCCAGAAGATTAGCAAAAGAACACCATAAAATACCACGAGAAAAACAAAAATTTAAAAATGATGCCCTTTCATTGTTCCCTTTTTAGCCTGATATTTTAATCTATGAAGAATTTAACTATCCAAATCGCGTAGAAAATTATTTCCAAATTTTTCAGGCCCCTACGAAATAGTTCAAAAACTGTCAGATGTAAATTATGAAATAACCAAGCCTAACGCGTTAACTAAAAAACTTACTGAAATTGTCCACGTTTCAAAATTAAGAACTTATCCTCCAGAAGAATTAAAATTAAGTCATGAATAATTATAACAATTACACTAAAAATTAAAAAAAAAAAAACACACTTACACAAAACCCACATCATTGTCCTTTTACCCCTCTTAAGTGAACCCCCTTTCCACTCATGAGATTTTTTTTTTCTTTTTTTTTTCTGTTGTGAAATTATCACAATAAAAAATGATTACAGATCTTATAATTGTGCGAAACATAGGTTCATCTTCCAATCCATTTTGGATTTTTTCCTGTTTTCATTTCGGTATACTGTTTCAGTTCTGGAGAAGTGTACGTTCTTGGATGTGTGGAAACAGGGAAGAGGCTGAATTAAATCCCCCTTCCTTAATGGTCTAACTCAGATTATTAAGTATACTTTTAGACGAAGAAGTCTACTATTTTTATTTTTAAAACAAACTTAGATATTTCCATGATGTTTGTCACTGATATTTTGATATTTTAGGCTACATTTATTTTAAATCTTATTTTTATTTTCATTCCATTTCAAGTGTTCATTGTTTTTATATTGAGTATTTTTATGATATAACGTTTATTGGTGTGAACATTATTACATCAGCTACTCAAGAAAATGTGAACATTTTTGAACAATACATTTTGATTTTACTACATTTTGAATCTTATTATGTTTTGAATGTTATTTATGGGTACCCACACACACACATATTTTACAGTTTAACAGTATATTTTTGTTTTTATCTTTTTCTGTTATCTAATTTCTGTGTTGGAGATTATACTATGTATGTCATTACCGGCAAGTGAAGGAAGTTTTTAAATTAATAATAATTTTATTCAAAATTTTAAATTTAAGATACGGGTGTGTGTCAAGGGCCCTGGCGCACGCACGTGTCTTACGGAGCGGGGAAATGTAATAATTCCCTCTAGTATCTTTTTTGTTTTAACTCTTTTTACTAATATTTAAACAAACTTTAATTCTTTGGTTTAAAAATAACACTGTAATCTTAATCGTAATCGGCTAGTCCGAAATCCCTGTCCCGTCCATTCTATCCAATCAGAACTACTATTACATAATAATAACGCGCTTGCCACTGCCGGTATAAAAGCGAAAATCTTGTGTGATCACGCTCTTTGTCTGCTTGCCTTCATCATGTAATCGTCATCGGGCATTTTTGTCTCAGCCTCGTCCACGTAAAAATGTAAATAACTGCAGCTCTCTTTGTCTTTGTGTTGTGTCCTCTAAGATGTCGCTGCTGCTTGTCTCTTGTCCGCTTTGCTTTATAATCGTCACAAGTTTGTATCGTCAACGTGAACATGTACCGCAATTTTGTCCTCAGCTTTTGATGTGTGCGTCACAATAAAAAAGATGAACGTCCACTAAAGATGTTTTCTTGAAACCCTACTCTATAACTCTCGACAAATATACCACTCGGCCAATACGTTACGTATATATACTAGCTGATACACCCGTTCTTCGCACGGGTGAATTGAAAAATTAAACAATACATACTGAAGGATAAAGAAACTTTTACTGAGTTAATTTTACGTGAATTGTAAATTAAACAAAACAAAAAAAAACATGTTTGTTAAAATTTAAGTCTGTAGATCTATTAGTTGAAAAGGATTCTTTTTTATTTATAACTTCCCGTACCTCTCTTGTGGGTCGATTTTTGAAAACACCTTCCTAAGCTGATCTCTGCTCAGCAAAATTAACACTTTGCTACAAATTTTGTCTAATGAACGCTTAAAATAGTGTAATTAATTTTTATCTGGAAGTGTAATACGTTAATATTACTTTTTGTTGTATTTACTTTATGTTAAAATTGTAATGTGCCTCACGCTCCACCTGTTCAAGACTTCGAAAACGTTTCGTTAAGTCTAGCTACTTTCATAGCTCGAGCTTTATCAGAGTTTTTTGAAAAATTAGACTTACGCTTTCGCAGCATAATTCTTAATAGCTACTTTTTCTCTACACTTCCAAAAAATACAGTTCAGTAGTTATTATTATTTTTACACTTAAAAAATGCAATACCTGCCTATTCAATT
The DNA here is from genome assembly GCA_019973955.1 of Trichonephila inaurata madagascariensis. Taxonomy (NCBI): domain Eukaryota; kingdom Metazoa; phylum Arthropoda; class Arachnida; order Araneae; family Nephilidae; genus Trichonephila; species Trichonephila inaurata. Next base: position 16,747 of record BMAV01001845.1, read on the forward strand.
AAAATTATAGCATTATAATTAACTACTAACCGTAAACAAATTATGCAAATTTGTCCAAATGATGTAGTGTGGAAGACAAAGTTTATCTACTTTAAATATCAAAAGCGATAAAAGTATTTATTTTGATATAAGGATCAATTTGTTACTACCAAAATGTGCATAGTAAAATCATGAAAAAAAAAAAAAGTGCATAGAAATAAATTATCAATTTTTATTGTATTTATGGTTCACTATTTTGGCGATAGTGGCTTACACAAGAAAAAAAAATCAATAGTAGCTATTCAAATAAAGAGAGACTTAACATAATCTCTCCCTTCGAAATCTAGTTTTATTCTGAAATAAAAAAAATAGTGATTACACTGATCAAAGCAATGAATTAGAATCCAGCGCCTGGCGTAGACAAAGCAAAAATTGAAAGTTTTACTTCACACATAAAAGATAGATATATGCTGTCACGGGCTTTTTTGCTGATGGCAGAATTTTTTTCTACTTACTTGGCAATTATCATTATATTTGGACATTTCACACAATATCTTTATAAATTATAGCCTATGTGTTATTCTGATGTATTAGCTATATTATTGTAAAGTTTCATTAAAATTTCGTCAATTGTTTTTGCGTGAAAGAGTAACAAACATACATACACACATACAAACTTTCGCGTTTATATTACTAGTAAGGATATATACTACTGGCCATTAAAATTGTTACATCAAGAAGTTGACGTTCTATAGACGTGAAGTTTAAAAGACCCTGAAGAAGGTGCTGTGATATGCAAATGATTCAGCGCATTCAGGCAAAGCAGGCTGCGGTAGTGACGCCTACAATGTGTTTAAATGAGGACATTGCTCAGCCGGTTTCTCATACCCAAACTGCATTTTAACGTTGTTGCCTGGTGAAAAGTTGTTGTAGTGCCCTTTGAAAGGAGCAGAAATGTGTAACAGCACGTTTCTGACTTTGATAAAGGTCGAATTGTAGCGTACCGGAATTGCAGTTCACAGTATTGCTGCTCGCGTCGGTCGAAATCCAATGACTATTTGCAGAATATGGAATCGATGGGTTCAAGACGGTAATGCGGAATGCCATGCAGGATCTCAACGGCCCTTTATCACTAGCAGCCAAGAAGACCGTCATGTTACACTCAAGGCCTTAATGGATCGTGCATCTACGTCACGAGCCCTGAGTAAAGAATTGGAGTCGTTTGCAAGACAACAAGTGTCTGCACGAACAGTTCAACGACGTTTGCTGCAGCATGGACTCTCAGCTCGGAGACTATGGTTGCGGCCACCCTTGACGCTGCATCACAGACAGTAGTGTCTTCAATGGTGTAATCAACGACGAACATGGCGCACGAATGGCGAGACGTCAATTTTCCAGATTAATCCGGCATCTGTTTACAGCAGAGGTGGGCAGACTTTTCCTGGGTGCGGGCTACTTTTAATTTTTTCAATATGTTGCGGTCCATTCAGTGTCATTGGCGAACAAAAGGGGGGGCAGTGGTCCAGACCCTACTTCATAGCCTTTGATTTTTTTTCCCGATTGATTATTCCATTTATATAGTAGGAAAAATTTAACTAAGTATTTGTTATTAATATTTTTTTATTAATTAATACTAATTATTTATTCAGCAATTTATTTTTTACTGTTTTTTGTTCCCAATAACTTGCAAAATAAAAAAAAAAATGTTTGGATGTGTATTGGGGAATGAAACGAGAATGGTGAAAAAATTTTGAAAATTTTTGCGTGTGCCACTGCCCAGTGTCTTAGGTGTGGTGAGGTAAGGAAATTACATTTAAATAGTAAATACGTAATATATGTACTTACCTACTCTAACTAAAATAAAAAAACTCACACTTTTGGAATCACGTTTAGAGCAAAACGGAAGATACACAAACATAATAATAATAGTCACAAATATAATTATATATCAAGTAATGTTTTTACTATCAAACGATTCACACAAAATAAACTAAAAAGTTAAAAAAAATTATCTTAAGTTAGTTTTTGTTGTTAAAATCAGTAGAAGACTTATATATGTAGTTTGTATACTGTCAGCTAATCTTGAATATTTCCGTATATAATGACTAACTGCTAAAACCCTTCAGGCGATCACCCCAAAATCTCTTGCCGGTCGATCGCGATCAACGTAATGCCCACCCCGGGTTTACAGCATCAAGATGGTTGCATCCGTGTTCGGTGGCGTGATGGTATGGGGTGCTATTGGACACACGTCTCGGTGTCACCTCTTGTTTGCATTGACGGCACTTTGACACTTCCAACAGTGCACTTTACATTTCTGGTGTGTTTCGACCCGTGGCCCTACCCTTTATTCGAGCTCTGTGAAACCCTACGTTTCAGCAGGATAATGCACGATCGCATGTTGCCAGTATTGTACGGACCTTCCTTGATACGGTTGTTGCCCTGGCCTGTAGGTTCGCCAGAACTCTTGCCAATATAAAACGTCGGGTAGGGCCCAAGCGTTGGCTTTAATACGCCAGTCACTACAGTTAATGAGCTGCGGATTTGGGAAATTTCCCGGTTTCTTACCTATACGTCATCAATATCTGTTTTAGTCAATAACCAGGCGTATAAAAGGTGTTATTGCCAGAGGTATTGCTTTTGGTCCTGATTTCTCGGATCTATCCCCCAAATTTTCTTGAAAATTTAATCGTTTGTTATTTCTAGTATAATATACTTGTCCACAATAAATATCATTTTTTTTTTTTTCTTTGGGAAATTTTCCTTTTCCCTTTGGTGTAGCAAATTTTACCCCTTTTTGAATTTAAAACATTTAAAAAAAAAAAGGGGGTTAAATGTTTTTTTTAATTTTTTTCCTGTTTTTCCCCGCAGAAAATTTTTTTGGGGAAAAAAAACCCCCAAATTAATACGTTTTTAATTTTAATTTTAAATTTTTTAAAGCACAGTCTACATATATAAATACAACGATATACACCTAATTTGAATTTTTTTTACGCGTTATAAATTTCGGGGGTGGGAACCAGGGGAATTCACCTAAGTCAAACAATCATAGTGTGCCATACTTCAATCCATTGGACGAGGACTTTACCTTCAGTGTTTTTGGGTTTGTGTACAGTTTACAAGGAAGACATAAAAAGTGTTCTCCAACTGAGCTCGTCTATAGTGAAAATCTTAGACTCCCTGGACAATTTTTCGTATCATCTGATGATAATACGCCAGTTCATGATTTTCTTATCAAACTGAATGCTCATATTGAACAACCTCAACCTGTTCGCACATCCCATCATGGTTCAAAAAAGATTTCGTCGTTAAGGACTTTAAGACATGCACCTATGATTTTTTTCGAGTGGATGCCGTCAAACCATCTCTCCACACACCCTATACAGGGTGGTCCCAAATCCATGGTACAAACTTTAAGGGCAGGTACAGGATATTGTAACAATCATTTATTGTACAGGAATGTATAGGCGCAAGTGACGCGTTGACGCACAAACATAAAACATAAGAGGCGAAAGGAAGGACAAAGTGTTTATTGAAAGTGTCGTTGGAAAGTGTAATGTTTATAATAACTTCATAATAGTTCAGCACATGAGCTATGAAGTCTAGCTGTAGCGCACATTTCTGTACCACCCCTGTCGGGGGAAAAAAATGTTTCGGTTTAAAGCTTTCCGCGAAAATGAATGGCGTGTAAGCGATTTTCGTTTATTACATGATGAGCAACATCCTTGGTTCTTGATTCTGGTCAAACAGCCACACAACGTTTAAGATGCTTTTTTTCAGGAGGGACTACGTACACTCTTTGTCGGGATT
>BMAV01001848.1:0-39009 GCA_019973955.1 Trichonephila inaurata madagascariensis
CTTTTATTTGAAAAGCAAAAAACATTTTTAAATTTATAAATATGTTCATAATGACTTAATTTTATTTTCAAATTTAAATCCCGTTTTAAAAAAATTTTGGGGGTGTTTCTACACCCGCGAGTGACGACGTAGAAAAAACAGGCGCGAGTGACCGCGGGTTAAAAATCTCAAGTAAAATACAAAACAAGTGTCGTTAAGGTAAGGGAATAAAGTTTTTTGAATAATTTGTTTCTATTTTGAGATTCCCGCCCACCTCAGTTTTAGTAAATTTTTTTTTGGGACCCCCAACCGATTTGAGGGGCCCCCCTGATCAAAACATTTATCATAATTTTTATAAGATCTTTTACCATCACTATAAACTTTATTCCTCTGTAATGACCGGTTTATAGCTATTTTTGCTATAAGGGGGTTCCATTTATAACAGATTTAGTTTAAGGAAAATTTTTAAACCAGGATATATAGTTATATTTTTATTTAAGAGAAATCCCCTTTTCACATAATTACATTAAACAAAACGAAACAAAAAGTGGTTTCTTTTGGAAAAAAAATTTTTTCTTCTAAAACGCATTTTTCAGTATAATAGTGTTAAGTAATTTAGTATTTGAAAGTTAAAATTTTAAGTAGAATTGCAATACTTTTCAATTTTTTGGAGATTTATTCAGTTTATAACTAATTTTAAAAATTCTAAGTCTTAAATACAATATACTACGATTAGTAAAAAAGTACACGAAGCCATAAGTGTTTAAAAATGTATTTTCGTTTTTTCCCGGGTGGTAAATTTTATCGGTGCAGGATGACAACCTTTTTCCAAATTGTGCACACTTTTTTAAATTGTTATGTTTTTTAAGTATGTATATGCTTATAGAAAATTTTGTGTCGCACACAATACAAAGTATTTTATACCATTTTAAAGAGAATTTAATACTGAATTTATAGTTAAAAAACAGAATTAAAATATATGTAACGCAAAAAGAGTTATGCTGCAATAACTATCGAAATCTTGATACCGATGAAGCGTGTTTTTGTCGGGGCAAAGTTTATTTTGTTTACAGCTTCCCTCGATGTTTCGAAGCTAAAAATAGATTTAAGCTCTTCATTTGTTATTACGTGATGCCGGGAAAAATTATATCCTCAATTAGTTACTTTTTTTTTCATGGGTATCTCATTCGGATAACAGTTTTCAAACGGTGCCATACGCTTTTCATAGGATTGAGGTCAGGACAGTTTCCTGGGCAAGAAAACAATTCAATCATCTTAGAACGATACCAGTCTTTCAATTGCTTTACTGCGTGGCAAGGAGAAGAAACTTGATGAAAAATAAATGAAGCATTGTTGGTAAACAGATCCCTGATGGAAGGTATCAGTTTGGATTCTAGAATAGTCTCAATGTATTTTATGATTTCCAGTGTTACATCGATGATATGAAGGTGACCGATACCATCTACTGATATGCATGACTAAATAATAAAACTATGTGGATACTTCACAGTTGCCTGGATGCAGTCAGGATGTAGCATTTCTGGTATTCTACGTCTTACATATTTTAGGCTATCACTACCCAATAACGATATATTAGTTTCATCCCTCCATATAACTTGTGACCAATAATCATTTGTCCAATTAATGTGTTTCATTTTCATTGCCCACTGTAATTCTTTTCAGCCCTGCTGTAAATTGCGACTCGGCTTTTTTCGTGGAATTCTACCTTTTAGTCTTACATCTGCTAATCTTCTCCTGATTGTTTTTGTACTGACAAAAACACCAGCATCACTCAGATCTCTTCTGATGACTGTCCATGACATTCTTTTATCTTGGAGACATATTATTTTTGTTCTTCTGTTATCAACAGATATGGTGCACCTTTTTCGACCTTTTCCTGCTTCGTTTTTTATTAAATTTGTCTCTTGGCATCTTAAACTAAACTTTTAGTCTCCATATGTAGTCACTGAACTATCCACCTGTCTTGTTATTTTAACTTAGTAAATGCCACTTTCTCGTCACAAATGTATCCATTATACTCTTTTATTTGATGTCATTGCTTCTTGACTAAATATCATTGTTGTCCTGCCTAGGAAACAGTCCTGACCTGAAACTTGTGGCACTGTTTAAAAACTATTATCTGAATGAGGTACCAATGAAATAAAAAGGAACAATTTGAGAATATAATTGTTTCCTGGGATCATGTAATAACGAATGAAGAGCTTAAATCTACTTTAAGCTCAATGAATCATCGATGTGAATCTGCAATACAAAAGAGAGCCTACCCGATTAAGCATTGATAACTCTCTGCTATCACCAGTATCTAAAATATATATTGATACTTATTGCGATATAACGTTTGTTTCGTTGCAAATATATGAATTTTGTTTTTGTATTGAATTCAGTAAGTTCTCTTTAAAATGATGTAAAAAAAACTTTGCATTTTGTGCAAAGTAACGTTTTTTTACAAGCTTGCAAACTTAAAAAACATAACAATTTTTAAAAAGTGTCCACAATTTTGGCCACCACTGTATATAAATCTTGTTTAAATTTTTAAGCGCTAATAAAATACTTTCTATTCATCCATTCATGTTCAAATACATTTTTTTAAACTTGTAATGGATGACACTTGATGTTAATACACAGTTTTTCAAATATTAATTCACTAATTAAATTAAAAGAGGAATAAATAGTAACAAACAAAAAATAATAGTCTAACAGCATATATAGAAAGGAAAGTTGTTCTATGTATCCCTGTGGCGTTATGGATAGCGCGCTGGACTTCTAATCCAAAGGTCGTGGATTCGAATCCTACATGGGTTGGACTAATTTCTGAGGATGTGATTTATGAATGTGTGTGTGAATAAATAGCACCAAACACAAAAATAATAATAGTTCAACAACATATATAGAGAAAATCGCTTTCTTTTTTTCCATTTAATATTGTGACTCTGCCATATGTATTTATTTACATCAATTGTCATTATTTAATAAAAAGTAACTAAAATAAAACTTTTCTTTGTTGACCTATGTAGAAATTTGCTTAATTTTTTTATATTACATGTCTGTGTATGCACACACCTTTTCATGTCCACAGAAACTGTCAATGCAAGCAGACCGACGTTGAGTAACAAAGTATAAGTGAAAGCCATTTAATATTTTATGCAAAATTTGATAATTGCCATAGAAATGAGATCAAAAGACAATGAAATCACAATGAAAATATCCCAAATCCCTGAGGATAACAAAAAGTGAGGTATGTATGCAACAATGTCAAAGTCATACTAATCATCTTCTTTGACTTCAGTGACATGATCCATCATGAGTATGAACTACAAGACAATTATAATTATTAGTAAGGAATACATGTTTTTGTATTGCCTTCTTGACGCTTTGTGAAGCAAATGGTTAATTATTTGGGCCGAGGGCAATTGTGAAAGTCCTATCACAATAACAAACCCTTATCATCTTCATATTTAAGAGAAAGGGTCTTTGCCAGAAACCCATCACATCTGTTCATTTTTAGATTCCTATGTTTCACGGAGTGGTTCTATGTGACTTACGTTTTATCCAAAAACTGAAAATGCCCCTGAAAAGAACTAGATTTCAGTACAAAAGATTTTAAACAGAAGGGACGGGCCCAGCAAGGGGTCTCTTTGGGGTGTTTTTTTTTCCCGGGGGGTAAAAATTTTAAAAACAACTTTAAAAAGGGGTAAAATTTTTTTTTTTAAATTTTTAAATTAAAAAATTTGGGAGTCTTTTAAAATTGTGACTGGCACAAAATGTTTGAAATATAATCAAAAATTTTAAAAATTATAAAGCATATAAAAATTTAAAAATTTTAAATAATACGAAATTTTTTGCGCTGGCCTTTTATTTTCAAAAAATTTTTTCCCCGATGAAAAAATTTTATAGAATTAAAAAAATGTATCATACTTTTTTAAACCCTCCATCATTTAAGAATAATATACTTTTTGTGTTATTTCAAAACAAAATTTTGAAAAATATTGAAATTTTTAAAAAATTTTTTAAAAATGTAAATTTTTTTTTTTAAAAAAATATAAAATTTTTTATTCTACTAATATAATATTACTACAGTGCAATAAAGGGTACATTTAACTTCATAAATCAACTTATAGCTAAAATTAAAAACCATTTTTTTTAGAAAATAGATGCCGGAAAATTTAATTAATATTTCTTATGGAAATGTTTTTATTTTCGTATGCTTATAATTTTTAAAAATTTTGATTATATTTTAAACACATTTTACACTTTTATGAAGCCACATTCCTTTTTAAATAATGTTAAAAAATTGAATTATTTAATTTAAGTTTAAAAAAAATTATATCTGTTTTTAAAATAGTTTTTTTATTTTCAGCCCCTTTTAAAAAATTTAACCCCTGAAACCTCTTAACACCATCTCAAAATAAGGTGTTACAGCGTTACTACTGACAGATACAGAATCGTCTGGAGAATAGTATAGCAGGGTTAGGAGACTGCTTTGAAGGAAGATTGAAATTGTTGCAACTATGTACAAGTTTGTTTCATGATAAAGGCAGGATTTTTCTCAGTAATCTTAATAGGATTCCAATGAAAATCCATAAAATTAAAAAAATGTTTAATGTCGCTTATGATAAATATCTATTTTTAAAAAATGCAGTTTGAAAAATTTTCGTTTTGTTTCAAAGCTTTTTTGACTGAGTAGAGGATGAAAAATATACTTCCATCTTCTGTTCTGTCAAAATATCTATATTAAATCAAATATAATAAGTTAAATCCCCACAAACAAATTAATAAATGATTTCAAGCAAATTATACGATTCGAATTTAATTTAATCCTTTAACTGCCGATTAAAGGTTATGCGATTCATTCCTCAGTGCTATCGCTTTTTCCATAGGTGCACGTTTATAGTGCATTAAAGGGAAAAGAAGAGGTATAAATAAGCAAATTTTTCTTTGGAATAAGTTAATCCTTTGCAAATACTATCAAGACCATTTTTTTTTTGCATTCCAAAGCATTCAGAATATTTTAACTGATAGCAGCAAATAGAAAATGATCATATTTCGGAAAGACGTATATATACGTCCGGGACACTTAACGCATCGATTCAGGGAGACGTATATATACGCTGGTGGCACTTAAAGGGTAAAGTCTGTTTTTATATTAGCATGAATTATAATCCTTTAACTCCAAATGAAGTTAAACAATCGTTTGGTATTTTTATTCAATCCCTACTATTAGCTTATTCCTCTATATGTATACTTATATGTATATATATTTATCTTGTTCAAAATTTCAATCATTGATAAAATACTTTCTGTTCATCCAATCAAGTTCAAATAATTTTTTTGAACTTGTACTGGATGACACATGTTGTTAATAGTTTTTTTAAAAAAATCATTCTATAATTAAATTTAATTACATTAAAGATCTGTTTTAGGCACCAACTTAAATTCGTCTCCATTGTTGTAACAATGTAATTGTTAAAACAATGACAAAAGTTGGCATCGAAAACCTGTTCTTCAGCCAAATTAGCCAAACCGGGTGTGCATTGTTACAACGAAGCAGACAAATCATGCTCTTTTTTCAATTTCTAATATTAGTTCACTCTCTCCCTATACATACATATCTTGTTCAAATTTTCAATCTCTAATAAGATACATTCTATTAATCCATTCAAAGTAGGAATTGGCTTAAAAAGCTTTTTTTATGTATTACTTGTTTATATCTTACTTTATTTTCTCCCACAAAAGCAGCTAAAAATATTTATTCTTTTAAAAAACATTTACATCTCATCATGTAATTTCCATGAGCTCTTCTGCTCAATAAAAGAAATTGTGATCTACGTTACGCAGGCTTATTATTAAAATTAATTACTAGTGCAAAAAGTGCTTTAAAATAGAGTATGATGTACGATTTAAATTTAAATACGCTTTTGTCTGAATACGCTTTTGTCTTGTCCTTTACTTTTCATCAAAAATTTAATAAAAAAAAACTCTAAAACAATTATTTTAAGTTTTCATATTATTTTATTTTCCAACTCTAAAAAAGCACACCTTAAAATGCTATCTCTTTTACCAGATAGATCCTTCGTATCTTGCCATGCCTGAACATCAACAACAGAAAAAAAAGATAAGACCATCTTCAATGCGTGGGCTAATCACATCATCAAGCTGAAAGCAATGGGGTGTAGAAAAAAACTTTTCCCCCCCCACATTAAAAAAAAGAAAGGGAAAGAAAAAAGGGAAAAATGGATTTATAACAACCGGTAAAAAAGGCCAGGGGGGTCAGAAAGAAAACATAAAAAGAAAATTTTGGGCCCGGCCTCCGGGTAGGTAGCAAATCATTTTTGAGTCATATTAAGCTCAAAAAAAAGGAACAAAACAGTTATTGAAAAAGGGAAAAAGGGAAAGAAAAAAATGAAGAAAAAAAAAGCCCCCGTAACTCTCGAAAATTTTTTGTTTCAACAGAAGTGTATTGATTCTGTAACGGGGGTGTGGGGAAGAGATGAAAGCTATATTTAGGAAAAGTTTGAAGTACGCAGAGATGACTTTCGCTCGTTCGTTATGTGTATCAAGTTGAAATGTGAGTGTTCTGAATGCGCACGAAAGTATTCAATATCTGGATGAATATCTGTTTTGTGTTGTGTTTGGAAAACTCTGTAGTGTTGTTGAAAGACGGGGAGGAGAGAATATCGTTTCAAGCATGTATTTTGCTCTGCTTGTTATATTCTTCGCTGAAATCTCAATAAAAAGATTTATTAGTATTGTACGAGAGTGAGACGGAAAATAAGTTTCCAATGCCGACTGTTTTCAGAGTTTTGTATGAAAGTCAAAACAAGAATGAGAAATTAAAGATAAGACATAACTTTATTTTTTCACTAAAGTACCAAGTAAATTAAGACATTTATCATACCTCTTGATAAGCTTCAAAAAGCCATCAAGGAAAAAATCGGGGATTTGCATACGGAAGAAGCGTTTAACGGCGATGAGCAAAAAATGATACAGTAGATGAACACGCAAGACACCTACACATCATTGGTTAGTAGATTTAGAACATGCTAAGTGGTACTGTGACACCCTGTCGAAATTGAAAGAGGTAATTTGGAAAAGGAGGCCAGGGTTTCTCAGATCTGGCATTCTGTTGTTGAAGGACTTGGCGACGGCAACCCAAAACCATATCGCATCTCTTGATTGAGAGCATCTACAACATCCGCCTTACAGACCTGATCTCGCACCAAGTGACCTTCATCTGTTTCCAGCTTTGAAGAAGAATCTCGTTGGAAGGCTCTTTCGATGCAATGCTGAAGTCAAATAAGCCGTCGATAAACTCTTCTTCCGTATACAAAGCCCTGAGTTTTTCATGGAGGGCTTTTTAAAGCTTATCAAGCGGCATGACAAATGTCTCAATATGCTTTGCACTTATGTAGAAAAATAAACTTTTGTCTTATCTTTAATGTCTCATTCTACTTTTCGACTTTCATACGCAATTCTGACCACAGTAGGGGAAATTTATTTTCCGACTCACCCCCGAAGAAAAACGATGTCTCATTGTAAGGAGTGGCTGGCTAGTTCATATGTAAATCATAGGGTGAAAAACATTTATCGGTTAATAAATCAAAACCATTTAAAAGTTAATTTTGGACATTACATATATAAATATATATATTTCTTTATAAAAATAAAGATATTAATCCATAATTAAGGTGACTGCCTACCTTCGGACCCAATTTTTTTATGAAAGCAAATTTTTTAAACAAATTAGTTTTTTTTAGGAAAAAAAATAAATATATATATATGTAAATACACATAAAAAATTTAAATAAATTTTTGTCTTTTAAAAAAAATTTTGGGGTTGTTTTAAAAGGAAATTTTAAAAATTTTTTACTAAAACGGGTAACACTGCATAAAATTTCTAATGATTATCAAATTTTTCTTTATACACAACACACATATTATGATTTTCTTAAAATGCCAAAATCTAAGAAAATTTTAAAAATAAAAAAAAACTACAACAATTATACATAATAATATAAAAATTTTTTGATTTTTTTGAAGTTTTTCTTTATAAAAACTCCCCTAAATGAAAAATATTTAAAACAACAAAACTTAGGGTCCACTTTATAAAAATAGTATAATAAACTTTCCCCACAAAATTTAAAAACGTTTCTGGTTTTTTTAAAGATATCATGTATCTGGTAAAGTGTTTCTTTCGAAAACATAATTTTGTGAAAAACTCATTTAAAGTCTTACCTTACTGCCCTTTTGCATAGAGTGATATTTTTTAAAATCTCTATAACTTTATTTCTATTTTGCGTAGAGGAAAAAGAAAAACTGTTTTGGAAAGAAAAATTTTCAAAGTATAAGATTTTGAAATTAAAAAAAAAATGTCTTATGTAGACGAAAAACGATATTTTCAACGTAGGCAGTCACTTTAAGAAAGAAATGAAAAAATGTGATGCTCGAGACTCCCCATTCAAATCAATTGCAGTTAAAGTACATGGTGAGTACAAATGATGAACCCGATTTTAAGAAAATCATATTTTCAAAACTCCTGCATATCTTACAATAAGTGATACATGAATGAATAGAGAAAAATATCAGTTTTTTCGACCAATGATCAACAGCATAGTCATGATTCCTGTGATTGAAATCCAAATATGCTGACGACTGAGAAGAGTTTTTGCATATTAGAATATGCCCGAGTTTTTTCACTTGTTTCGGTGCAACGTGCATTTAGAAATAGCTACGGAAAAGAAGCACAAACCAACAAGAGCATTCTGCAATGATATCGTCACTTTAATAAAACATGTTGCTTGTGTAAAAAAAAGAGCAGCTGCCGACCAATCATCTCGGAAAAAGCAGGGGAGAGGGAGAGGCAGAGTTTTGTTGGAAGTTCTCGAAAATTTACGAGAGTTGCCATATGTGAACTTAGAATGCCCCATATAACTGTATAGAAAATTTTAAGAAAAGAATCAAATTTCATACCGTAACATCTGCAATTGAAATATAACAAAAACAGAGGATGACAAATAAGCATTTGTGCAGAAGTACGAACCATTGTTAGATTGATGCTACAAAATATATGGAAGGAACTGGATTACAGATTGAATGTTTGCCATGCAACAAAAGGTTTCCACGTCGAACAATAGTAAAAGAAAAAAAAATTGATATTTTTCTCTTTATACTCATGTATCACTTATTGTAATATGTGAAGGTTTCTCGATAATACTATTTTTTTAAAAAATCGGATCCCCTATTTGTATTTATCCTGTACATAATTTATGTTAAAGCATTAATGAATGTTTAAAACTACCAGTTAAACAAAGAATATTAAATCGACATTTGTCTGAGTGAGTGTTTATTAACGTCGCAATCGAAAGGAACACGTAGACAATTGGTGACGGATCGTGAAATTTTGAGCCAGGTGATATGAATGACGAGCTAGCATCATACTCTCTTAATTTCCACACCACGCCGACGTGAGGTCTCTGAGCCATGGCAGATTCAACACACGCATCAGCCTTAAACATGGTGGTTGTTCTGAGGCACTAAATCTCAAACCTATGACTCAACAAAGCCAGCCACGAATTGGTAACCATGGCTACAACATGTTTGTGAGTCAGTGCTGGACAAAGGTTACACTTTAAAAAATTAAAAGAGTATTGTAGTGTCGGCTCTATGTCTTACATTAATACATCTTATCCTTGTTGTCCTCTTATTTAAATTCCTTTATGGTTGTAAGGAATGGGCAACCCCGGTTATTGGTGTTTGGGATCAGCCATATAGAACAATTTCAATTTATTAATTCCTTACTAAGTTTCATCACCCCAGGATAGGAAATGCATTCTTTTATAAAGTATAGGAGCAACTACACACAAGTCTCAGAAAGGATATTTAATAATTTATAATGATTCATTTAACTTACTCTTAGAATGATTACTTACGGTCTGAATTACCGTAATTCCTTTCTCAGCTATTCGACCTCTGGTCATTATATATTCAAATATAACTTATTAACTAAATCGACATTTAAATTAAACTCAGTGGCGCAACAGCCTATCCCAGTATACGTGACCATTGGGAGCTGAGGTGCATGAGCAGATGTCCCGATCAGGTGGTCAGTCTGAAGCGTGAACCCCAGTGCTTAAGTCTCCAACAAGATTGCTACTCATTTATCGACCCACTGCATTAGAGTTGAAAGGCTTAGTCGATCTTGCCCACTCCGGGAATAGAACCCGGACCTGTGACGTTGAAGCGCGATGCTCTACCACTCGACCACCGGGCCTTCTAAATCATCAATAAACAATCACAAATATTAACAATTAATAGTCGAGTCCACTGTCGACTAGCCTTCCACTACTTTACACTAATCATTAACTTCTATCATCTAATTCCTAACGTCTCCCTTCCTAAAAGTTGATGCTTAAATATAAGCCTTCATTTATACATAGACCATGCCTTCTTCTTCGGGAGAAAGTTTTTAATAGAACAACATTTAAAAGAAGTAAATTTCCCTAAGAGGATTAGTTAGAAGTTCGCGGATAGATCCGTTACATGGTTAAGAAATTAACTTGTATGAATTAATGAACGGTTATCCGTAATTTAAAATCAAGACTGTCATGAAGCTGCGGTTAACTGCTGTGATGGCTCCAAGTCTTCATATTAAAGCAGCTTGCTTGTGAAAAGTGTTGTGTATTTCAAGGGTTCGACGCATCATCCAATCATGGGTCCTAGAGTTGCTGTGTTAAAAATACCATTGGATGGAGCAAAAATAACCAATTGGAAATGTTCAATAATAAAATAGTAGCTTCTACTGCATCTAATGAAAAAACTACCGATTTCAAAGTATGAATGCTTGGTAAATTTTCATTACCAAGCAAACCTGACAGGTTATTTATAAATTTTTGAACAGTCACGCTCTTTTCTTACATATTTATAAATTTATACCGAATTCTAAATTAGGGGATATCTTAATTGCGTTTGTGTGATGTTTATTTTTTGACACCAATTACCATATGAATACGTGTTTTTTTTTATAATTTTTATTTTCTGAGAAAATTAAATAAATGAACAAAATATTTGGACGTAAGTTGTTGTTTTTATTATGTGTATATGTGAAAATAATATATGAGATACAAACATTGGTATTGAATTACAACATATTTAGAGAACTGGGGGTTTTTTTTATCGTTTTTAAAATAGCATCAATAAAAAAAATCTAGTGAAGCCGATTTTTAAAAATTTTTTAATTATGGCATATTAAAAAGTTAAAAAAGAAGAGTTATTCACAACTATATTCATTTTGAAACATGATTCATAAACTTCGCATCAGAATATTAATAAGTTAAGGTATCCGACTACGTTCGGAACCGTGATTTCAAAAGCGTATAAATGGATAATATTTGTAATATTTAGTGTCACTTAGATTAGAAAATGTAATAAAATTGTTTTAAGAATATTATTAAATAAAAATTATTTAAGTACAATATTTTGAAAAAAAATTAAACATAGAATGACCCATTTTCAAATATTCTCCTTTTATGAAAAAATGCTTCTAATATATAAATATTTTGCCTGTATTAGTCAGACCTCGTACGAGGGCTCAACTAAATTTTGAAATATATAACTTAGAAGTGGTTTATCCATGTTTTACGACAAAAGAGGGGAGAAATTTTAAAAAAGCCGATAATTATTTCAATTGGTTTTAACTCTGAAAATAATGTGAATTTTTTAAAAATAGTTGAACTTCTGAAAAGTTTTTTTACTATAAAAAAAACAAAATATTATTTTAGAAGAATTTTAAAAAGGGAAAACATTTTGAAAAAGGGTTTTTTAATTAATTTTTGCCAAATATTGTATTTAAATAATTTTTTTTGTCAAAATGTCCTTATATAAAACAATTTAATACAAGTATTCTAATCTAAGTGACACTAAATATCATGAAAATTATCCATTTATGCGCATTTTAAAATCACGGTTCCGAACGTAGTCGAATACCTTAAAGTATGAGCTACAATGACTTTAAAAAATGGTTTGAATTTTTCTCTTAATTTTTCTTTTACATTGACGGAATTTAAATAACAACATGTGTTTTAATGGCTCACATGACCCTTAACAGATATCCGTGCACTCGAAAAAACATCCTTCTTCAAACCAATGTAACTTAAAGCAATAAAACGAAACAGTAATTTGAAATTTTTACCACATAATAATCATATATATATATACATTATTTTTCAAAATTTCAGAAAATTTTAGAAGAAATTTAAATAGTTATAAAGAAATTAAAATTGGACAATTTTTTTTAAAAAGTATGAAAATCAATATTTTACTCACTCAGGATTCTGAAGTACAAAATTGATTAAAATTTACAAAATTAATTTTAGTTGGTATGAAGATGTTAACTTTTGAAGTTATACTAACTTTTAAGCAATTTAGAGGGAAAAAATATTTTTTAAATGCAATTGTAACAAAAATTTTAAAATTTTAAGAAAACAAATTAATTAAAATTTAAATAAAAAAAATTCTATTAATTTCTTTTTTGAAAATTGATGTATAATTTATGAGAAGAGCCCTATTTTGAACACGCGTATAAAATTTCAAATTGATATCATAAATAGTTTCTGAGAAATCGTGCGCGGAAGCTAACATTTTTTGTTTTGCGAAAAATGAAGTTAAAAGATAAGAAAGAGATAGGGTTTTCGCTTAAGTTTCACTACTTGTTTCACAATAACTTCGGAAGTTTTCACAGTATCAACACAATTTTGGTACCAAAATGCTCAGAAATATTGAGGCTGTAACATATATGTTTTTAAAAATTGAAAAATTTGCAATTGAAGAGTCTTATGAGCAAAGAAAAACATAGAACATTCTTTATCAATCCTAATGAATTACTTATCCTTAATACCCTAATGAATAATTTTAAAAATTTAAAAGTAATCCTGTCATAAAAAAAAATTTCATACCTTTCTTCCAATCTGTTTCATATTTTCGACCACTGAAGAATTATTTTAAGGTCAAGAGTTTGCATCAGGTCTTCTGTCAATGTTGTAATTTCCTCTACAATTTCGATATGTATAATCGGGAAATTCGTCTTTACTGAATTTTATAAATATGTTAAGATTTGTTTTTACAAAGCAAAGCTGATCTTCAATATAAATAGCAATTTTTGATCCAGGAAGAATGCAGAGGCCAACGTTTTACATGTGTATTATGGTGTGTTGCAAGCGTTAACCAAGAAACTGTGAATCAGATCACGTAGACATATTTACAAAAATTTCAAAATTCCTTATGGAAATGGAGTAATGAACACCCTGCGTCGTCCATTAGTGGTGAGGGTCGGAAGAAAGATTATCTATATTGAAAACAACTTCTATTTATTCACAATTATGAACAACACAAATTCTATAACCCAAGTTAAGAAATGCGCCCATTACTAAATATGGAGAGCAATAACGAGGTAGACGAGGTACTAGAAGACTTAATAAATCGGATCACTTTCGTCCAGGCAATACACCTTGGATTCCAAGTGACCTAATCGAATTTAATCCTTAATTGAAGAAATCATCAATCTTAATATTACACAAATAAGCTACGAAGTCCTCACTTCAAGCTAATCAATCACTGCTATCCGATAGCAGTCTAACCTCTCTCCACCTAACTCGAAAGTTTAATCTTTATATACAAGTCTTGATTTACATAGTCACATCTTCTTCGGAGGAGGAAAATTTATAATAGAATAGTTTTTATAAAGACCCAATATTCCCCAAGGGGACTATTAGTGAAAAGAACGCGGATAGACCCATTACAATAGCAGTAGGTATAAAAAGAAATATAGCTTTGTTTTTTTTTACAGAACTTATTTAAAGTTAACTTAAATTTAGCTATATTTGTTTTTTAGTCCATATTACAAAAAAAAAAGATACATATACTATGATTAATTATTTTATTTAAATTGTTGAAATTTTATTCGGATTTTTTTAATTACATATTTATTATGCACTATTTTTCTAAGCAAATTGCTGAAATTCCCTTACACGCACTTTTGGAATATTTTTCAGAAAACAATCATTGTTTAAAATATTCACGAATCTTCAAAGTACCAATAAAGCCTTAAATTATAATAAGAAATGAAAATACAAGTTTCTCATAAATTTCTCTCTAGATATCGAAATTCTTCCAGGCCAGAAAATTCGGTGCGGGCAGATCCAAACAATCTCTGGACAGCACCGATCCTGGATTTGATCGCTGGACAGCACCGTCGGACAAATATTTACCGTCTCAAAGTAAAACGTATGACTCCAACTCTCACAGATGAAGAATTCTCCCTCTTACCCTGATAACCCTCTTCGTCTAATAAAAACAAATCTTTCGCTCGTTTCAGTGGCTCAGCAGAAACGAATATGTCGATTACATGGCGAAATTGCTGAGAAAGTCACATAATTTTGTCAGAAGACGTGACTCTTGACTTTTGACCTTTAAGGAGTTGCTCAGTAAGAGAAAATTTGATGCCTTAAGGATAAACTGAATGGATTATTTGGAATAATGTATTGATTGCAAAGGAAATTTTGTAATTGACCAGAATTGATGTTGAGCTTTCCACGTTTCTGTTAAAATTGCTGGTAATAACAAAATCTTATTAATATAAGAGAAATATTAAAGGAAATCTATTGTAAAATATTTTTAAAATTGTATATATATTTATTTTATTACTTTATAATATATACTTATATTGTTACAAATTTATGGGGGGGGGGAAGCAGTCTACGACACCAATAATTAGAATAACAACAAATTTATTAATAGAAAAAGACGAACCAAATGATTGGACGAAGAAAAATCGAATACACACAAAAAATATCATATAAAAACAGATAAATATATAAAAACATATTATTTACAGCACAGTATTGGAAACGCACTCGTTCATAACAATCTTTCCAACGCTGCAGAAATGGCTGTCTGGAATAGTTCCACTAGCAGGCGCTCAAAGTCTCTCAAAGGTTTTGAATGACGCCCTTTGTCCCGAAGGTTCTTTATATAACCTCATAGAAATTTACAGAAGGGTATATCCTAAAGACTTCTCGATGGTTCCTTGGTGATATCATTTTCCGACAAATTCATCACTAAATTTGTTGCCAATCTGACCATATTGGTAACATCTGTGGTAGGCATAATCATGCAGGGAAGTGAATCTGTAAACTTAACCATATCACAAAGAGGGTATAAAAAGATTATTGTAGTATGATTAATTATTTCTGTCCTGAAAAGTAAGTTAAATATCTTAAGTGTGCAGTGGCTATAACGTCTAGCCACCACCCAGGAAAAAAACTACTGATCAGATATTTTTTCGTGACTAAATAATACTTATAGGGGATGAGAACAATATATTTATCAATTACTTTATAACAGAAAAGTGTATTTTAGCTTTGTGCCCGCGAAAGGGTTATACATTCCTAATGTGATGGATGTTCGTACTTGCTTGAAATAAGATTATGTATATTTGGATACAAGTTGTTTCTGCAAGACGGAGAATTGCATTTATTTCAAGCTGAGAATCGGTAACTTGTATTGATGGCTGTGACAGATGACAAGGACTTTTCACGTAAATAAGCTATACAGAATTGAATCAGAATTTTCATCGCTGTTCACTAAGAAAAGGGTAATCACTTTTTATGGAAAGGCAGAACTGAGATCTTGATAAGGATGAACGAAATTTAAATTTGAGAGTTTCGTCGGAACATAGGCCGATGAGGCTTTCTTTTAGATGCATGCTTAAATTATTATCCTGAATTTTCGCTGCAAACGGGTCTATTATCAACATATTATACTGTTTCGTATCTTCAGTCCTTAGGTAATAACGAGAAAAAGATTTTGTAAGTGATTCCAAGTGATTTTAACTAGAATTACTGCTTGCTGGTTAACGTCATTTTCCTTCATGTATTCATCAAATTAGAAAAAATTTGCAGAACTCCATCAGACAACCATGTTTTTGCCACAGTAATATTTTCTTTTGAAACGCGCATCCATTTTACTTCGTAGTATGAACACGTCTTTAAGTTGTCCTTGAAAGGATATGTTTAGTTCATTTAGGAGGAAAAACGTGAGTAAGTAACGTGATGAGCAAGTATATTCCACATTTTTCTGGGAACACAAAATTTTCTCGTGGACCACCACTTCGGAGATCTCTGAGCTAAATTCATGTGCAACATCATAGCCACTTGATGACTACCATCATGTGTTTCAACCATTCAGCCCATACGTTTCGCTGTTGACAGCTTTGCTTTTTACAGAAACTTTTTTTAAAAAGTACATATTTGTCTCAACAATAATAAAGCACATATGTGAACAAAATACACACACATGATTTAAAATAAACATTTTTAATTAATTTTGAAAAACTTTTCAGAGAATCTGAATGTTATATTTTATTTTATATTAATTAACGTCACATAATGAACCTCGTAATTTTAAACCATGGTCAAGTGACGAGGGTGACATCTGATCTGGCTTCTCCCTCTTCAAATAGCCACACCAAGTCAGCAGGATTGCAACACGCCAATATATGTAACGTGCGTTAGCCCCTCTACATGGCGGGACTTCAGTGGTACTAGGTTTTAAGCCCACTACTCGACAACGATGGTTCCGCACTCGCGACCCTACCATAGTAATCTTAATTTTTAAGCATCTTTACGAAATTATCAAGATTATCGGGCTTAAATTATCCAAAAGTTATGGCTTATTATTCCGGAACTATCCATCAGAATGTTATAAACTGTTCATCCATGGATTCGAAATCCTTCCGAGGTTTTTGGGTCTAGTCCGATTGTCCGAACGTGCACGCATCATTCGGAAATCGTAGACGATAAACTTGTTGCACTGACTTCATCAGTAATGATATCGGGAAAAAGGTGCAGTGCATACTTTGGTTAACGGAATTTAAATCAGTCGCGCGTGTACAGCGACGTGTTCGAACGAAATGGAATGTCACTACTGACTTGCTTAATAGACTTACCAGAACTCCTACAAACTGAATCACGCGCAAGATCAACAGAGTCACTAAAACGCAAGGATACTTGCCAGTTTGAGATACCAAATTCCCCATCTCCTTCAAAGTTCTTTCCCGTTGGTGGATAGATTTTGACATCGAGAATCGTCATTCTATTCTCTTCGAACACGGCGTTGTACATGTGTGACTGATTTAAATTTTGTTAACCAAAGTATGCACTGCAATTTTTGCCGTGGCATCCACATCTTTACTAATGAAGTCAATGTAACAAGTTTATCGTCTGCGATTGCCGAATAATGCGCGCATGTGCAACTGATCGGACTAGTCTCAAAAAATCTCGGAGGGGTTTCCAATCTACGGGTAAACAGTTTATTACATTCTGATGGGTAATTCCGTGATAATAAGCCTTAACTTTTGGATCCCGGACACCCTGTATTTTATAAGAGTACAACATCAAATTCTCATATCAGATTTCAATGGGCAAACTTCATGACAGTCACATAATAAATATAATCACGTGTTCTTTATTGAATTCAAAACAAATTGACATTAGAGCTGTATTTGTTGTTCTACTTGTAAAAGTGAGATATAATGTCAAACTTCATAATTAGGTTTAAAAAGTGTTCAAATATAAAGATTCTTCAAACAGTTTTCGTAATATATATATATATATATATATATATATATTACATGTGTATTTTCAAATCGAGTACATTTTGCTTACTTACGTAAGCTATTATTATTGACAAATATGAATATTTTAAAAGAAAATTTGATTTCCGCAATATGCAAGGTTGGTAATAGCGAAGCGCATGAACTGATAAGCTGGGAGCACGTGATTGCATTTATCGTGCGACTATGACGTCACATGATTTTATTAACTGATTGGCGCTGAAAGTATGTGATTGTCTTTATCATGTGACCATTGTGAATTTAGATTATTGCGCATTTACTATAAAATGTATAACTGCAACTGTTTCGTGCATTGTTCATAACTATACTAATAAAATAAAAAATAAAAAAAAACTATTGTATTATTTATGCTTGTAACATTTTTTAAAAAAATTTAGATAATAAACACATCGTTATTTTACCCAGCGAATACTGTTTACTTGTAAATACATCACAAACTATCATAAATCTTTATTTTTGTTTACATTTCTCCAGAGCACAAGTTTACCGAAAACACCCAAAAAAAAAATTTCGAAAGCAGAACCAAGATATTTTTTTTATTTAGCTCTCCATTTTCGGTTTGATATTACCGATAAAGTCGGTGCAAAAACATTTCTCGCCCTCATCACACTCTGAGATACATATTTTTCACTTCTGTCGACGCGGATTACTTTTTTAGAAGCCCACATCACACCCAATACCTTCCTTTGCATAAAAATATTGCCTCTCACCCACATTGTCACATTCCTTTTCGATCTGTAATTAGAAACTCAGAGACGAAAACACGCTCTCTCCATCTGATGGTGGTTTGACACGCAGAAAAACGGATGCTGTAACGGGAACGAAAAAAAAAAAGGATCAGGCAGGAACGAAAAAATAAATAAACAAATTCTCAGCTCGCTTTCCGTCACTAGGTGAGACATGAATAATATATTTTTCCGCATTGCAGTTACTCGACACGTTCTCACACACGCGCGCGAAAGAATCGAATTTGAAGGAATGTCCTCTGAGACATAACAGATAAGGAGGAACAGGACATCCAAGAAAAAAAATGGGAAAAATGCTGAATTTTATATGAATTATTTGTCAGATAGCGTAGATACCTTTTCTTGGTGCTGTAAGGTTGAATGTTATTGCATGCAATACTGTATATCATCAAATATATCTCGAATATATAGTTTTTGTATATATTTTATCGTTATGGGCAGGTTATGTTATAAGGCATTTATATACATATACGTTTGAGTTGTAAAGTACTTTAGTCGTGTAATTTGCATTTTTCGAGCTGCAATCCTTGTCAGAAATGGAGATCTTTGCAACAGGATTTTCAACAGCGTGAAAACATAGCTTTCAAAGCTTCAAATTATGACGAAGCATGAAATAATGTTTTTATCCTTAAATTAGTCAGATCTGAAAGTAAATATTCACCAAAAATTTTTATTGCATATCCTTTTTATTAATACGCGTTACTAATGTTATTTAAAAGAAGAAATGGGAGTAGTTAGTTGTTTTAACACAAACTAACTGCTTAGTTTTTTTTTAAAAAAAATCTTCTGTTTAGGTGCTGGAATTGTATGCCCAAGTTTGCGGGTTCGACCCGGTCTCAAGTCGGTAGATTTTCATAATGCAAAAAAAATCGACAGCGTCCATGTCGTATGGTTATGTGACATTTTAAAGATCTCTACAGAGCCTGTTTGGATTGGTTGTACTCAGCAAAATTGAATTCCTTGTACAATTTTGCACCAGCAGAGTTGAAGTGCCTCCCTCTGGGGAGAAAACTGGGAGTCAAATTCATATTGTGGCGATCGGTATCCACCTATATGGTGCCACAGTAAAAATTGATACCAGCTCCCAGGAAATGTACCATTGTCAATTACCACTCCGCCGCACTATATGAAAGGAGAAAAAGAAATTTAAAAAATGAAATAAATGCAGTGGCGCAACAGCCCATGAGGGCCAAGGCCTTCTGTTCCCAACTCAGTTTCCGTGTTCGTGACTTTGGGTGCTAAGGTACAGGAGCACATGTTCTAATCAGGTGGTCAGTCTGACGCGAAACCGACAGGGTTTAGTTCCCAATTAAGCTTGGTACTCATTTATCGACTCACTGAAGGGATGAAAAGCGGTGTCGACCATGTGTGTGTGTGTGCCCAGCCTTTAACTTTAAAAACCACTTTACAAGCCTACAACTTCAAAAAAATGTATCACGGCCTCTCTACTGGACAATAGCTACGCTGTATGAGTTTGTGACCATGACTACATTTCCTCGGTTTGTAAAAGAGTGGGTTTGGGTTCGAATCCCAAATAAGGCAGGGTTGTATCTTCTTCGGGAAAGAAGTCGGACTTTCACCTGTAATGGATTTCCGTCTCGAATGGAAAGCAGCGCGCCTCTTCTGTTATATGATGGGATCCTCATTTGTACCAAATGTTTATATTCTATTTTATTGCATATTTCTGTTCTTTCTCTCGTATTTCATACGTATCTCAGGACAAAACAGAGGACAATAACAACAATAACTTAGTAATAATATTCTTCATCAAAACGATGTTCAAATTTTAAGAAAGTATTATAATATATGCAAGTTTTTGCAGCCCTCCACATTTAAGGTATTATCATTCTGATATATCTTTTGTGCTTCTAAACTTACTAAAACGTTTCTGAAACTTTTTCAAGTTTAGTACATTTAGATCTACTTATGAATATGTCGGGCTATAAATCACAGGTTTTATTCAGACTCAAAAAATAAAGAAAGAAAATATCACAATAAATTATTCAATGTGAAATGTATAATAAAACTATTTTTTGTACCATTCAAAATTTCAATGTTGTTTATTTGTGGTTATCTAACATAAGCATAAATAAATATACTCCGTCCTCAGAAAATATGAAACAAAACTTCTTAATTAGCAAGATAGGAAACAAAATCCTTCCAAAACGTTCCATTCCATAAAACCTTTTTTGAGTATTCCAGAAATCTAATCGGACATGTCCATGAATATTAATTAAAACATAACAAGAAATCTTAACGAAAATGTCATGAACAGAAACGTGATATGAAAAACAGGGAAAGATTAATTAAATATATTTAAGATTAAATCTTGGGAAAAAATATGGACCAAAACATTCAACAAGGGGCATTCTCGGCTACTTTAGTTAAAAGTACTGGAGATAGAAAAGAGGGAAAAAGTGTAAGAAAATCCCTTTAAGAAAAGAAATCCGCTAATCGGTGTGCTTGAAAGAAAATCCTCTTTTGCTGTAAAGAGCTTAATCGGAGATTTTGAGAGCCTAGAACTAATTGGATTTCGGTACTCAAGAAAGATCCAATCAATTTACTTCCTCTCGACTCAGAGCTGTATTCATTAATAATGCTTTTTACATTAAAAGGAGTATTTGATAAAGTATTTTCATATGGAGGAGACGTGTTTTAGAAAGTAGTTTAGAGTGAAAAAAAACTTCGAAAGATTATATACGTTGGGAAAAAATGGTTTTGAAGTATTAGTATAGTTTTTAGCGTATTAATAAAAAAAGCAGTTTAATTTTCCTAAAATTAAAAAAAAATAATAATAGGTTTGTTTAAAAGGGAAAAATGCTTTTTTTTTTTGCTTGACAATATCTTATGTTGTAGTTTTTTATTTATTATATACTCTTACGCTTCATACAAATATTGAAAGAAAAATATTTCCTTTAAAAAGTTAAAATTAAAATACTTGAAGCAAGATTGATGAACGTTTTGAGAACAAAAACTGGAAATAATTTGGAAAAAAATGGATGCCTTATGGGCTTTCAAAACGAAACGAAAAAATGCAGAATATATAGGGTGATCCAAAAGTTCGTTTAAGCCTTAAAAATTCATAAAAGAGGAAGAAATTATAAAAAATTGCGGTTTGAAAGAAAGGGATCACAAGACAGTTGGATGTTCTTTAGACGTAAAAACATTTTTAGTTAAAAATATCGTTGGTAGAGGGCACTGGAAATCCCAAACACAATGTGCATGATAACATTAAGCTCCATGTATTTATTCTTGCAATAAAATTAATCAACATATTTCCAGAACATTGTCTGACGCTACAACGGTGGCCAATCACTCATCCTAACCAAAAGGTAGGATATAGGAATCGTTTTACTGCAGCGTTTCTCTAACTGTGGGGCGCGGCCCTCTAGTGAGGGGCGTAATAATCTATCGGAGGGACGAGCATATCGAAAAGTCAAAGTTAACAGATCTTAAAAAATTATTAATTTACTAAAAGGAACAAAAACAAAATACATTCTGAGATACATTCTCAAAAACATTCTACCAATCAAATAAAGTTTAGGGAGTGTCTCACTAGTTCAAACCCAGTCTTTAGAATTTCCTCGTCCATAGCCGTGGCGTTATTTTGTCTTTTGACTGGGCATGATTGTTTGAATGCACATATTTTAAATTGACTAAAGAAGACTTCAGCCCAAACTTTTTGTAAATCTGGACAGTTCATGGAAAGGACCATATTGACGAATACACTACATTATTTGTCTTTTAACTCTATTGGGAAGATAGATAGAGAATAATGGCCTAGTGGTCATATGTCTGGCATTTGTATAAATAAATTTTAGAAAATAAAAAATGCACATTTACAATGGTTTTATATACTTATATATGTATCAGTCTGCACATTCGTATTTGATCATTCATTCATCAACCTAAATTAAGAACAAGTTTAATAATTACTAATGACCCCATGGACATGTTATATGCAAAATCGTATGCAAAATTTAATACTTAAATTCATAATTTGTACATTTTATAATTAAAGTCGTATTGCAGCTTAAGCATCAAAGTATTTTTATTCAATACATTATTATTGTATGTAAGGGAGACGCCATGAAAATTATGATCAAAAATTGGGTCACAAACATTGAAAGTTTAAGAAGCATTTTTTTTTACTGGATTGGCATAGTATGGAGGTGTGCCATTCTGCATGAAGCTTATTACAGATATAAAATACCTTTTTGATTTAATGAAAGCACTGCTAAAATATTTTTTTACTAAGAAAACTGACTTTCTTGTGAGCCTTTTCTAGTAAATAGTGCTTCTTTATCATCATTCCTTCCTTTTTTATGAATTTATAAATTTTAAACAAACTTTTTTGGAGCACCCGGTATGCAACCATTCATACAGATAAAAGCCATCCTATATGCACCGAAAGAGAATAAAATCGACGCATTCAGAGGAAAAATTCAATTATAATAGAATTTCCTATGCGAACATATTTCAACAGAGCATACAAATTCGGGAAAGTTTAAACTTGGTTTGTAATGAATAACTGGAGCTTCAGTGCATTGTAATATAAAGAGCTATTCTCTATCTTATAGCTAAAATGTCTGTTGCATATCGATTGCAAATATTTACCCGGAATGTACAACAATGCTTCAATAACGGGCTCATACTTATTACGAGTATATGTCAGAATTAGATGTCCGGACCGGAAGAAACTGAATTAACAATTGAAAGAATCGTTGGACAGTTCAATCAATGCGGTTGTTACATAATGGTCTCACAAATGGATGGGCAAACGGCTTGTTCGATGATTGAAGCCTGCAACAAACGAGGAAAGCAGAACGAATGGAATGGATGTCCCAGCACTGTATTTTTCGTTATAAACTTTTCTAAGTGTTACTATTTACGCTTTGTTATTGGGAGCCCCTCCAGAAGTAAGAGAAAGTGAAATTTATACTCGTATTGCCGTTACAATGCAGATGTCTCATATTATACAACAGGGATCGGCAACCTATGGCACCCGCGCCACATTTGGCACGTGGTACAATTTTCAGTGGCACTCTACACTACCCAACAAATTCGTCAATTTTTTTAGTGGATGGAAATTGATGATTTTGAAATGGAACTTATTGGACTAACAACTTCAGAATTATGGAAAACAACTTTTATGGAACTGATAATTGTTTTAATTTATTTGATGTCTTTGATGGGGAGATTTAATTGATTAAAGAGAAAATTTCATGTTCGCTTTTGGTTCTACATATCTATGTGATCAAATTATTTTCTTGTATGAAATATATTTTGCGTCCTCAAAGAAGTTGTTTAGCAACTGAATGTTCAGAATCCTGTTAAATTGAAAGACACAAATTATATCCCAGGTTATACATATTGTGGTATGAAATAAAGCGGTGAAGGGACATGTTATGCATTAAAATATTTATTTTTTATTTAACTATATTATACTCAAACTCAAACACAGTGGCACAACAGCCCATTAGGGCCAGGGCCTACTGCGCCCATCCCAGTATACGTAACCATTAAGCGCTGAGGTGCATGAGCAGATGTCCCGATCAAGTGGTCAGTTTGAAGCGATACCCCAGTGTTTAAGTCGCCATGCAAGCTTGGTACTCATTTATCGACCCATTGCAGTAGGGATGAAAGGCTACCCAGCCAGGGAATAGAACCTGTGCTACGGAAGCGCGAAACGCTACCACTCGACCACTGGGCCTACTACATTGAAGGAATACTTATACATTTTATATTGTCTACTTTTAATTTTTTTATACTGAAGGAATAGTTATATTTTTTACCTTAACGAATACCTTTAAAAGATGCAAAATTAATTTCTAATACAAATCTAAATTTATATTTTTGACCTCTATTCCATAATTTTGCACGCTTTATCGCGAAAATCGAAATGTTTCAAATATTTCATGTAGTGGGGCACGGTGGACCACACATATTGGTAGATCGGTTTCGTACGCAACAACTAATGGTTGCCGACTCCTGTCATACAATGTCATAATGGTGCCAGATAAATCAACTTCATAAGCTTCTCTGCCTGAAAATGATCAATCTTAAATGGTGTAAGACATTTTCGCCTTTGCCCTGACTACCAGCATTGAAATATCTTGCTGTGTGTTGTTGTTGTGGCTAATGCCACCTGTCTGACGTAGTCAGAACGAGGCCCACGAAATTCCTCGTGGTAAGGGGCTAGAATTACGCCTGTCGTTGGTCCAGGCCTTGAGCACCATATAGGTGACGGTACGAATTAGCTCGGCAAAATTCCCCGAAGGAATGATAGATGGTGACACAACCTATCTCCACCTCCACAATTTTGCCATGGGACTGGAGGGGAGGGAAATATTCTCCAATCCCCTGTACTCGTGATTCAGCCCACAAGACTTTCGGATCCACTGATTTAACGAGCACGTACTCCATGTGTACTCGGAGGGTATTTAGTGGCATCGGGTCTGGAGTCCGATGCTCTAACTATCAGGCTACCCACGGCCATGAAATATCTTAAAACATCCAAGACAGCACAGGAATCCTACCCATACTGTTATATGACAAGCAGGCCACAACACAATATTATAGTATTGATACAATATTTAAACTTTCCTTGCATTGCTCTACAAATCTGTACATGTAATGCATTTCGGTATTACCTTGAATCGTGCACGCATCCACCTTGCTGACAATCCAGATTGATTTAGTGTTTATTAACGTCGCATTTCGAAACACGAAGGTTTTTGGCGATAGATCTCAAAATTTTGTACAATGATCAAACAGCGAGGATGACATCAGAACACCACACTATTCAAACTTTCACACCACTTCAGGGTAAAATGTTGACAACAATGATCCAAAGCACAAATAAAGCTGAAAATTATTTCTTTAGTTCATTTTTATTAAGATCTCTGTTAAGTTCTATCTGTCGCTTTACTTCTTGAGTCCAGTCATGGATTATAGGCTTACTTGTGCTTGTCTAGATGTTTTCTATAGCTTTCAGGAATGTACTATGAATTTTCGAACATCCGACAGAGAGGTGTTTAAATGTTAGTGATACTTTTAATGTATTATAATACTTTTGTTATATATAACGTTAATTATATAATTTAAGAAATAAATTTGAATAACTTTTACTTCTTATTTTTTTCTCTTACCTACAAATCTAATAATCTACATATACTATGAATAAAATATGAGATTTTTCCACCAAATGGATCCTGCTTATTATTCTAATTTATATATAAAAATAAAGACCAAAGGATAAAATTTTCACTTACTATTAATACATCAAAGAGAAAATATATATGCATGCTGTAAACTATTAACTAATATTGCATCCCTTATATATATATATATATAAGTAGGCTCTGTTCATATAGCATATTTTAAACAATCTGAGAACTGCTCTCTCTCAACTAAATAAATTTATTCCTGTCTGAACAAAGCATATAATATATCATCTTGTACATTCAAGCATGATTATTTTACCTGTTTTATGTAAATCTTGAACTAAACAGCTTTTAAATCCCCTCTTTACACATTCAATTTTGTTGACTAAGAATGTAATTTATTTAACTTTGGCTGAATTAATATTAAATTACCTTTGATTCAGATAGTTTTGAGGTTATATAAGTGTGTGTGTGTGAGCCTAAGATATCTGTACAATCGCTGTTCTATCATAAATACCTCGTGTTTATGCTATTTTAAGTTTACACATGTTTTATTATACGATTCCCATCTTCACACCCTCATTTGTGATGCATGAAACTTACATTTTCAAAAACGGGTAGAAATCTTACTTACGTACATAAAAAATATTCATCAATCTTCAGAGAAAAAAAATATAAGTCTCATAGGTCTTACTTAGAATTGTATTTCACAAAGAATTTGCAATTTTATTTTTAATCGTTTTATGATTATATTTTTAAAAGTTTAAGTTTAAATTTTGTATTATTATCATGCGAATTATTTTTGTTGACCCTACTGTAAATACTGCAATTACGACTACATTTAAAAAAATCCTACATTTTCTACTTGTGCATTATAATGTGTTATATCTGACAATTTTTCTTTCTCTTGGAAATTAATACATAAAGTGTGCAGCAATTCTTTAGTATAGCGTTTTTCAAACTGTGAGGGGCGCGAGCATATCGAAAATAAAAGATAAATTTTTTAAAAAGAATTCCAAATTTTTACTGAAATGAAGCAAAACAAAATACCTTCTAATATAATAAAAAATGAAATGCGGTTAACAATGATATAATATATTTCTAAATGTATCAGTACTGCTCAATTTATTTGATAATTTATCAATACTAAGTTAAGAACAAGTTTAATAATTACTAGTGACTCCCATGGGCTTGTCATATACAAAATTTAATACTTATTTTGATAATGTGAACGGCTTATAATTGAAATCGTATTGTAGCTTTAGTGTCAAAGAAGATTACTGAATTCAATACATTGTTATTTTACGGAGGAGGGTGCGATGAAAATTATGATTACAAACTGGGTCACAAATGTTGAAAGTTTGAGAAGCACTGCTTTAGTATAGTATCTACCGTAATAAATACTTGGTTAATCAAAGCGTATATTTTGTTTCCACTTAAAATTGTATAACTTGATATGTCCGAAAATGAATTGAAATGTCCATTTGCTACTGCATTTAACCTGATTTTGCAAAAGCTTGTAAATGGATAATATTTATGATATTTAGTGTCACTTAGATTAGAATACATGTATAAAATTGTTTTAAGGACATTACGACAAAAAACAAATTATTTAAATACAATATTTTGGCAAAAAATTAACTTAGAATAACCTTTTTTCCAAATGTTCTCCCTTTGTAAAATGCTTCATTGTATAATATTTTGCCTGTATTCAGCTTAGACCTCTGTACAGAGGCTCAACTAGAATTTTTGAAATGCATAACGAAATGCATCCATGTTTTACGAAAACAGAAGAGAGAAATTTTAAGAAAATACGCCGATAATTATTTCAAATGGTCGTAACTCTGAAAATAATTTGAATTTTTCAAAAATCATAGTTGAGCCTCTGTACAGAGGTTTGAGCTATATACAGGCAAAATATTAATACAATAGAAGAATTTTTTACAAAAGGAGAACATTTGGAAAAAAGGCTATTCTAAGTTAATGTTTTGCCAAAATATTATATTTAAATATTTTTTTTTGTCATAATGTCCTTTAAACAATTTTATACATGTATTCTAATCTAAGTGACACTAAATATCATGAAAATTATGCATTTATGCGCTTTTTTAAAATCATGGTTCCGAACGTAGTCGGATACCTTCACAACAATCAAATTTATTTTTTCAATAATTGGGGTATATATACAGCTTATTTAAAATAGAATATTAGAAATTTATCGATTGCTACCTTTTTCTTTTATTAACTGAGCATTTGATCTTTCGTGGGTTATAGGAATATCTATTTTAGCGAATTTCCTTCACTTTCACAAAATTATAATTTTTTTTTGGAAAAGTTCTATTTCATTTTCAATTCATTTTGAGTAAAACTTCCTACTTGTCAATAACTTATGATATTACTCAAATAAATGTAATCAGACAATAACTAATGATATTATACAATTATTTTAATCAGACAGTTATGAACTAATTCTTGATGGTTCTTCGGTGAAAATTGAATTATTTCATTGATAAGGCTTTCTTTTTTTGTTGCAGTTTACAATTACAAGGTACTTGGTTTAATGTGGTTCAAAGCCCAGATGCCGTAAGGCAAACAAATGAGTAAGTTTAACACAATGCTTCTCACACTTTCAATATTTTTAACTAAATTTTCTATCATTTTCATCGCCCCCTCCCCCTACATATTAACAATATATGGAAAGCAATAATGATGTTCTTTGACGATAAAGCTACAATGAAACCTAATTGTAAAGAGTACATATTATCAAGATAAGTTTTAAATTTTGTATATGTTACTCTTTTAAGTAATAGATATTTTAAGTAAGTTATATATATATATATATATATATATATATATATACTTTAAGCATTACGTTACTTTTCCTGTCTACATTTATAAGAGAATAATATCAGTGAAAATTATTTTTTTGTTTTTTATGTCTGAATGTATTTTCGTTTACTTCCTGTCAGTAAATTAGTAATTTTTTTAAATTATTTTTTTTATTTTCAACTTTTCGATAAGATTGTACCCCCCTCCTTCTTTGAGAATCATTGGCTTAACACATTTCTTAAGAAAAGGAGAGGTTATTGATTCTGAAATGAAGTTCTTCAAGAAATTTACCTATTATTATTATTCAATAATTAATATATTTATTTACTATTCATGTATTATTCAGTAATGAGTTTTTTTTCTTTTCAAATTGTATGAAAACACATTACTACAGTTCATAACAATAAAATTCCAAAAACTTTCAACAGACGTAATAAATATAGGAAATGTGTGTTGTAATTATAAGATATATATCGGAATAATAAATTCGCTACGAAAATCTTTTGAATATATCCTAAAGATGATTTCTCATAGTTGTGGGAATATCTTGATAGACGCGATAAACTGTATATTATATCTCAATTAAAAAATATTTTATACAACTGACTCTCTCTCTCTCTATGGGACATTTTTACCATAATACCTTTGTTTATTATCTTCAAATTTTTCCCTATGGACTGTACAATAAATTGCATTAATATTAATATATAACTCTATTATGACAGAACTGCAACCTATTTACTTATGTTTTATTTTAATTTAAATTGGAAAAGATCTGGAAAATTCTGGAAATCGCATAAATATACTCGTATTCAGAAATAAATTATACAAGAAATATAATATTATATTGTAATGTTTCAAATGTAAATTAAGTTCAAAATACAAACAAAGCGGCACTGTTATACTAAGGCCGAGTTCATATAACATTTATAAAAATACTAAATCTGCCAAAAATATCGCCAAGACTGTCGCCTAGCTCTTTTCTGAATGGCGCCTGCGAAGCCTTATTTCGGTCACGGAGAGTGCCTGAGCCTTTATTTTAATGAATTCTCCCTCCTTAGAAAATGAGTGTTAGATTGCATTTGAGGATAATAGCTCCACAAAGCACTCTCCAAACGTGCGTGCTTTCAATTAAATGGCGGAGATTTATTTAAATGCTGCCCCTGTGATTAGAATTCCAGATTTTTGTTTTCAGAGGAGAATTTTATTTGTTGGAATAATCTTTTCTTTTTATCACATTATATCGTTTTTTTGCATGGAACCATTTTTCTTTAAGATGATTATAGAAGTTAAGGCAGGATATAATAATTTATTCTTGGTGAATATTTATTATTGTTAGTTCTTAAGTAAATGGTTATTTTATTAATTTTTGAAATTTACTTTATTGTTTTTAGAAATGATGGAATCCTCATGCTGAATATTTATTTTCTGTGAGCATGAAACGTTACTCATTTTGTGTATTGGAAAACTTCAGTATTTTAAAAGAGATTCCAGAACATGTATTGGCTTGATATTTTGAATTATTTTTGATGAAACAGAAGTAAAAAAAAGTTTTGCATGGCATATAAGAAAAACAAGGAA
Source organism: Trichonephila inaurata madagascariensis (assembly GCA_019973955.1). Lineage (NCBI taxonomy): Eukaryota > Metazoa > Arthropoda > Arachnida > Araneae > Nephilidae > Trichonephila > Trichonephila inaurata. Next base: position 30,006 of record BMAV01001848.1, read on the forward strand.
ACACATATTAGACAAGGTATAGTATTAGTTATAATTTATTTAGTAATATCGTTATAAAAAAATATTTTTGCTAAGTATTTTCAGTATTTTTTTCATGGGATTAAAACTTTTCTTGTGTTGAACACTTGTATGAAAACTAGATAAAATTTAAATTCAGAATATATAGTGCACATAAGGAACTAAAAATTTTTTTTCTCGGATAACTGAAATAATATTACATTTTTTTAAAATGATAAACGATATTTATCAACAAAAATATTTTTTGCTAAATCAAGCCATTGTGTTTAATATTTCTTCTAATCACACACACATGTATATATATTCTCTTTAAGCGTCTTAAGTAAGGTAACATCAATGATTTTAGTTTCGTAATATTAAAATTTAAGGATATAGTATTTCCCTACGTCTTCCCCTACAGATGAAGATTAATATAAACTCAAACTCACACACAGTGGCACAACAGTCCATGAGGGCCAGGGCCTACTGTGGTTGTCTCAGTATACGTGACCATTGGGCTCTCAGGGGCACAAGCAGATATCCCGATCAGGTGGTCGGTCTGAAGCGAGACCCTCAGTGTTTAAGACCCCAAGCAAGCTTCGTACTCATTTATCGACACATTGCAGTAGAGATGAAAGGCTGGAAGATTAATATAAATTCACAATATTTTATGAAATATTATAGATGTATGAGAAAATTTCACTGTTGATTTAACTTGATTTACTTAAAATTTTTCCATTGGCAGTTTATTTATCAGAAATGTGTCATCAAATCGTGTGTAACAAAATATACTTAACGAATTTAACAACACTTAAATTTATCAACATCATTTTTAATTTGAATTCTTTTTATAAATTAACCATTAGTTTCATCACTCTTTACGTCAGTGTTCAAACACACATTTTAACTTAATTCGAATTCTTCAGTAACTGAAATTTGTGTGTGTGTTGTGTGTGTGTGTGTGTTTAAACTTTTCTTATATTATTTTACCTTCTACAATATAACAATATTATCCACTACTTTTTACCCTTACTTATCAGATAATAATCAGAAATTTCACAAGACTCAGTAAAAGAACAACTCTTCTCAGAAGACAGTGTAAAACTATTTATTTCACTCACAATATAGAACAACTGTTACACTAATAAGAGAAGTGGCTGAAACCACTCACAAAATCATTCTCGTCATACTTAGACTGAACGTCAACCAGCCAGGTTTCATAGGTGTTTGCAACCTGAAAAATTGAAATTTACACACAAATAATGCTAATACATTCCGTCAAAAAGGAATTGGTAGACCAAGTAAATCCTTCATACACTGCTGGCCCACCGCAAATGCAACACCAAGAAAGACAAGAGATAGCACAACAATTTTTTTTTGTAGATAACTTGTTGACCAAGTATCAAATGATTAAATTTATAGACTTCTGTGAAGTGTGGTTCCTGCCAGAATCAGTAGCCAGAGTAGCCGCCATTGTTCGAGATCACCGCTGCCACACACCTCGGTATTGATTCAAAGAGATTTTGGATGTGTTCTTGGGGTACAGCAGACCAAGCAGCTTCCACAAGTTGCCGAAGTTGATCTGGTGTGGCAGCTGGGTGTGTAATCTGGGTCAATTGTTGAGCAACCATGGACCACATGTTTTCTATAGGCGAAAGATCCGGAGAGCGACCCGGCGGCCAAGGAAGCAATTCAATCTGGCGATTGACGAAGAACCTTTGGACAATGTGTGACACGTGTAGTCGCGCATTACCTTGTTGAAATATGGCTGTGGCCAAGTACTGAAGGTAAGGAAGGACAACTGGCTCCAACACCTCGGAGATGTAGCGTTGGCTGTTTAAAGTACTGCCAATGCGTGCTAGAGATGTACGAGAGGGATATCCAATACCACCCCATAACATAATATCCGGTGCAGGACCAGTGAGGCGATGCATAACGCAGCTGTTCAGCATCCTCTCTCCACGGTGTCTCCAGACTCGAATCCAACCATCGTGGTGTTGCAGACAGATGCGTGACTCGTCAGTCAAGACAACTTCATTCCATTCTGCCGCCCCATCCTTCTTTCATCGCACCATTGGCGGCAGAGATGTCTTTTTCTGCTTAAAAAGGGGTTGGCCAAGCAATGGCGTCGCGGACCCCACTCTTCTAAACGGCGTCGAAGGGACGCGCGCACTGAATGATGCGTTCGCTCATGTCTTGCTATGGTTCGTGATGTGACTGAGCTATCCGTCAACCATGCGCACAATTTTCCTGTTTACGTGAAGTGGTACACTGGGGATGGCGACCACGTCGGTCCCTCTTCCCCCCTCAAAGGTCACATATCCGCATTACAGTTGTTTGGTTTCGTTCACCACCGATTTCGAAAAATAATCCCCAATCTCGGTAGGCCCCTATCCTTCCTCTGTCGAACTCCCGGGTACTTGATCAAAAACTGATGCCCTTTCCCGGGGCTTTGATGTTTTTGAAAAACCACAAAAAAAAAACAATTGCTGAACTTGAAATCGGAAATCTCAAGCCTTAAATAGAGCTTTTAGGGGGGCGCCACTGGAACGTGATGTGTGTTCGCTGAAATTCTTATTTTGCATATCTCCCTCCGCTAATGCATGTTGTAAAATTTTATTTTTTCAAGCTTCCTTCAAGGTTTGCATTTACGTACAGTGTAGCTCTGAAACTCAGCTGGATTTATTTAACAAATATTAAATCTAATTCATCAAATTATTTCGATTTTAGTATTTTCATTATTTAACGGTTAGATTGTTGCTTAAAATTAAACAAGTAAAGTAAAAAAAAATTAAATCAATTCCTGTTTAGGTCAACAAAGAAAATTTTTATTTTAGTTAATTAAATTTAATTAATGAATTAATATTTGAAAAAAAAAACTGTATGACCAACAAGTGTAATCCACTACAAGTTTAACAAAAATGTATTTGAAGCCAAGAAAAAAATCTTTAGAAAAACTAACTGGTGCCATCTATTGGTGCTAAATCTAACTTCGTCAGAAATTACGCAGAATAAGTTTAAAATTAAAAAAATAAAATTTAATTTATGAATTCATATTTGAAAAAACTGTATTGAAATCAAGTGTTATCCACTACAAGCTTTGAAAATGTATTTGAACTTCAGTAGATGAATAAAAATTATTTTATTAACGATTGAAAATTTGAACAAGATATATATATATATAAATAAATATGTGTAGGGAGAGAGTGAACTAATAGTAGAAATTGAAAAAATGGGTTCAATAATCCAAAGTATAGCTGTATAAAGATTATCAAACATACTCGAGTAAAATTTTGTTGCATGATGAACTGTTTTTGAATTTAAATATTCATTAACTTTTAACTTATTTTCATCAAGAATATTTCCAAATACAAGGACATCGAAGTTAAAGGAGATTCCATAACAAGCATGGTATCTCAGGTATAAGAATACAATTACCTCGTACATCCCTCTTCTCTGTACGTGTCATTTCTTTTTCTGGTGAAAAACATTCCTTTCCGTCCCAAATTCTAATCAAACCTCCTTTTCCTTCATCTCTCATTACCATCTCCTTGTTCCAAAGACCTATACATCACCTCCCGACAATGGACACAAGATGCAAACCGAACAAGAAAGAACAGTGGAGGCTTTTACCTTAACGACAAGAAACCAGAACTCTTGGGCAAAAAGGGATGGGAAGAAAAAGAAAGAAAGAATGGGGGTGGTTCGAACTAATCAGGGACGATCGTCAGAACAACTCCGGTGTCAAAGAAGTTTCGCGGGTGCCGATTGTGCATTAGTTCGATTGTTGGATGGAGAGTTCCTTTTCGAATCAGGAAAGTGCATTGGGAAGTCAGTCAAGCGTGACGGAGCCAAAAACCTTAAAGCATGGGAAAGGGGCGCCTTTGAGGTTTTGCTGCGGTTTGATGCTGTTACCCTACTTACACTTCGAGCAATGCCTTCCGTGTTTTATGTACCTGAAAGGGAATGATCGATTTCTGGAAGAAATTGCGGTACATTTTTTTTTGTCATCGTTTGCTTTTATAGCTGAAGTTGTTCCAAAGCAATAGATTCCTTGGTCCTGCTTTTGGAAGATGAAATGATTAAAAAGTGTTCAGTCCTTCCAGTTTATGTTCGGAAATGACACATGATTTCAAAGACACGCGTTTTTTTTCGGAGCATTCTTAAATTAGGTTTTGGCATTCTTATAGGCTTTGATTTTCTCTCAGTTGACATTAGTACGTTCATAAAGACTAAAAGTCAAAATTTTTTATGTTTCAAAAGATTTTTTGTGTGTATTTATAAATCTACAATCCACTCTAATAAGTGTTCTCAAAATTACAAATTTTAAGATTATTCTATAATTTAAATCGCCCAAATACAATGAAATCTTCTTAATAATTTACTAAATTATTATTGTAGCTTAGTAAAATTAATATCACTGTTAACAGATTATACAAAAAAAAACATAGTATGATAAGCATATTATTAACTTCTAGTACATTTCTATACTTAAACGTTTTTTCTTGAATTGTCTGAAAACCTGGATTTCAAATTATCCATTCCATCGATAAACAATTATATAGTTAATTAAAACAATTAAGGTGACATATGTAGTGAAGACACTTAATTAAATTTGAATTTGTAAGGTATTTAAAATTTTTTAGTTAAAATCTTTTATTATTTTTTAAGATTTGTTTTTGCTTTATTATTAAATTTCTTAACTTTATTTTAGTAAAATATAAAGCATTTGGGAATTTATAACTAATACAAGTAGTTTAAATATAAAACGAAAAATTTATAATTTGTATTTAATTTTGAACATACTGTAAATTTTGTGTGATGGTTTTAATTATAACCTATTATCAGATCTTTAAAAATGTCGGTTTTCCCTTATTTTGAGTTTTTTTTTTTTAATATTGACAGAAATATTGTGGATGGATATATATGTATGATATACTTTAAAGACATTTTTCGTTTTTAAAATTATATCGCATTGAGGAATTAGTTTTAAAATGCATCTAAATTCAGAGGAAAAATCTAGATATCATTTTTTTTTTTTTAATTAAGTTAACTAATAATTTCATTTCATCATGATTTAGCCTCGTTTGATTTATGAACAGTGATATCGATTTTGCTTATTTTAATCCACAATGAGAATTTAAAACTGTTTTGGAAAGATTTTTTTAATTGTATATTGAATCGAGTTGAGTCTAAAAGGTATTAATTCCAACCAAAATTTGAAAATTTCTACTGATTCAAAATAATTCTGCATCCCCTGACATTTTTAAGATAACATTCAGATAGATACATTTTAGAGCAGTGTAAGTTTATTAATATTAGTTCATCTATTAAAAACATTCAATTTTTGGTTTTGAAATTATGTACGAGTATTCGGTCACTTTAAAACGTGCGCTTAAAACAAATAGTTCATACTATGATTCAAAGTCCTGCATTTTGGTATAATGGTAAAACTATGCTCTTGTCAATTCGCGTGTTCATGATTCACAGCTTATTTTATTTCCATTTCAAAAAATTAGTCACTAATGCGATAGAATCCTGGCAAATGACAAGAAAGCATACAAGAATAATGCTTAATTTTTTTATCTATACGATCAAGAATACTCGTATTACTGTATCTAAAGCTAATTTGTAAAATGTTTTTTTTTCAACAGACGAAGAGAATTATTAGTTCACTGAATATCTGACCAAAAAAAAAAAAATTCATTTATAACCTCATTAATATATTGAAATAAATAAATTAAAATGACACCAAACTCTGCATTTAACTAACTTAAACTATTCCAAATTTATCAATAAAAACATTTTGTAAGACTTTCTATTTTACAAAAGAAGGAAAAAAAAATTATGGTAATCAAAAAACCAGTTATTCTCATGCCATAATAGAATCCACAATTCTTTTTAAATTCCAAAACAACTGAGTAAGCGAAACTACAATGAACTCACTAAAGAATCGAAGAGTTGTTTTTCCCGACTTCGAAATTGAACGTATCGCTATTTCCAGACACGTTCCTTTTTTAAAGTTATCGAAGACATTTTTAAATCACATTCTTCGGTATTCATTTGGACAAAAATATTGAATCATATTTCTTTCAGAAAAAACCCCTACTATTTTGCCTTGGGAAGCATAAGACTTCCCTCTTTTTTTTTTGTTTAAAAGAAGAAGGGAAAAGGGAAAAAGGTCTGAAGGCATTTTGGGTGGGGGCTCTGCAGTAAAATGACTTTTCCTCAGGTGCGTTTTACTTCAAAGGGATTTTATTGGAACAGAGCTAACGGGGCCCTTTGTGGTGGTAAAATTCTTAGCTCTGTTCTCGTAGTTGATTTTATTTTTGGGTTGAAATGTGGTGGTAACAAAAATCAACTAAAGGATTAACCTTTTGATTGAAACCCTGTTTTTAAATGTTTTTTTAAATTTTCCCAACCCCTTCACTCCCAACTCAAGGTATCTCGTAAATTAAAAATGCCCAAACTGCCAGCTGCGAAATATCTCGTAGGGTGTAATTTTAGATTGATTATTATCTCCATTTGGGGTTTAAAGAATTTTAAAATAAAAATAAAAATAAAAAAATTTATATAGAGCAAAAAGCCTATTATTCATTTTTAATTTTAATAAAGTTTAGGTGATTAGATTATAACTGAAAAATATAAATATATATAAATGTTTAAAATAAAAAATGTTTTACTGTTGTTGCTGTGCATGATAAGCTTTTGAAGCAAAGTCAACAAAGTCCTGGTCGTTGGAACACTATGGACAAAAGTACTTAGTCGCCTTTTTTTTTTCCCCATTAGACGGGTTTGTAGGCTCTTTTTTTCTGTTGGTGGAAGATTCTTAAGTAAAAAAAAACAGTTGTATTTGTATTATAGTTGTGCTTTACCCTTTTGCCGTCGCCAAAAAATAAAAAAACTAATTTCAAGGGCGCATCCTTATCTTTTTGTTCTCTCGATTCTTATGGTTTAGAACATGGCATTCTGCGAAGATTTATAAGTGGGTGGTGGGGTTTTTTTTGTAAAGGATGGTTTTTCTTGAGGTCTGCTAGTTTTTTCTGTTGTACATCCCTTTTTAATTATTATCATTTCTTTGTAACTATTATTGCCGTATAGGTTTTTCCCCCGAGAATCCCTACCGCTATATGAAAATCTGAGGTGTGTAAATCTGACTGTATTACACATCTGTTTACATTACACACTGATTGTGACCAGATGAAATTTTCTGACTAGTTTGTAAAATCAAACAAAACAAAAAATTTTTGTGTAGAAGATTTTTTCTGAACAAAATATAAAAAAAATTTTTTGTCAATTCCCACTTAGATCAAAAAAAAAAAATTTTTTTAGCTACTTTTATTAAATAGTTACAATTAATATAAATATATATATATACAACCAAAAAAAAAAATTAAGGGGAAATTTAATTTTAAATTTTTTATCATTAAAGTATTGTATTGTATAAAACAATCGTGTCTATAAAAATTTCAGCCAAAAAGGGGCTTTTTAAAATTTAAAAAAACCTTTTTTAAGTTTTGCACGTCAAAAAAGGGGCGCTAAGTCGCCAAGGGTGTATTGGGAATTTTTTAAATAATTAGTTTTAATCAATTAATTTTATTAATTATAATTAATACTGTATTGCCATCCCAAAAAAAAACATGTATATAAAATTTCAGCACGTTGAGCGCTTCAAAATGTATTTTATTAACGATTTAAAAATTCCATGAAGATAAAAAATAAAAAAGAGGTGAGCTAATGGGAGGAATTGAAGAAATTAGAAAAACTTTTTGTACTAGAAGGAATCTTACAGTGAAACCCCAACTCAACTACCTCGTAGTACTTTTTTAATAAAAATTTTGTAAATGTTTTAAAAATTACATCAATAGCAATATTATTATATTTTGAAAATACGTTTCAAAAATAAAATTTTGGGTAAATGCTCAAATTGCCTGGGTGAATGGGTCAAAAGAAATATTATAAGAAAAACTAACGAAGGACTTTTAACAAGAGATTTGAACAAAATTATATCGATACAAATGAACTTTAAAAATTTTTATTTTTAAATTTTTATTTCAGTCAAAGAAATTTGGGTTGTTTTTTTTTCTATCCCAAACATGAAGGTATATTTTTTTAATTTGAGTTTTACATTCCTCATTTTTTGTTGATTATTATATAAGACTACTAACATTAGTTGAATAGTTTTTTAAAAAAAAAATAAAATAAAATAAAAAACAGGGAAAAATTTTAAAAAAAAACTATTTATTTTAAAATATTTAATCAACTTTTTGGAAAACTTTTTAAATTTTTTTTTTTATTCTCATTGGTTTTTCAAAAAGAAAGACGTAAATTTTTTTTCTTTATCCATGACCGATCCAAAGGAAAATGAAAAGAAAACGATCCCTCAATTTGACTGCCAAACCCCCGTCATCAAACAAGCTTCTGAGTTTTAAAAACTATAAACAAACACATTTACAAAACAAAATTTACATTTAACAACCGCGATTTTTAAAAAGAAAAAATCTCTTAGTCGTTTTAGCTACCAAAATTTTTTTTTATAGGGGAAAAAAAGGAAAAAAAACATTGTAAAAGGTATCCTAGTCAAACTTCCTGAGTTTTATACTTAGGGAAAATTGTCTCAAAATTTTCTACTTAGAAAATTTGGGAAAATTTTTGGCCCAAATTTAGAGATAAAGAATGTTAGGGAATAAAGGCCAATCAGCATCTTCTTTAAAACTAAACTTTCAAATGAGCCCCAAATTGAATTTAATGTTTATATATTAGTCGTTATCCGGTACCGGCCTGCGACCAAGGCAAAAATTTGGGTATAATTGGTGAAAATAGTTTTGCTACGGTTAATGGAACCATACCCCGTATTTGTGGGCTTTTGTTTTTGAACCAGTATTCACATTCTTATCCAAATTATATGAATTGTCTTTTTAACATAACTAACTTTTCAATTATTTTTATCATATCTCTTACCATTTTTGAGAATTTGGCAGGCCGAATACTGAATGATCCCACAATT